>VZTF01007181.1:3029649-3154949 GCA_013397755.1 Cnemophilus loriae
AAAAAAAAAAAAAGGAAAAAAAACCACTTTTATGCCAATATTTTTAAAAAATTCAAACCAACACTATTCCTTGTTCCTGTCTTTCCAGACTGATAATAGCAAGAAAAAATTTGAGAACATAAGTCTGACTTCAGAAAAAAAGTTCTACCTGCATTTTTCTGCCATTTATATCCATATTTTTTCATTTGCAAGAAATGCTAGGGAACAGTGTTTTCTAAGTACTCGTGTGTGCTTTTGGCCTTAGAATTGGTCATAGCTGACACAGATCACAACTGCCTGGAAAGGTCTTGGATCAATCAGGCAGAAATACCACAGGACTGAAGGACTGGACTCAGTTATCAAGAGTTTCAAAAAAACAATTACCATTTGTGCATTTCAGAAGTAATTCAGATGCTAAAACTAGTTCATATAGTTCACTAAATAATTTGAAATATTCACTTATAAAATTAAAACAATGTAATTTACAGCTTCCAAACACATTCATCTGTCAAATCTAAGGAACTGGTTCAATTTTTAGTGATTTTAAAGGCACTGTATTTAAGGTGAAATATTAAATTACAGAATGAGAAATTTTATTAATTAGATCATGATCAAAAATTGCCTTCAGATTTAAATTTAGGTAGTAATTCTTATAAGTCTTTGGACATTTTCCAGAAGTTTATATAATTTCTTTCTAGTACAATATCAGATATCTTATCGCCTACAAAATCCGCACGGTTGTTTCCTAGATTAAACAGGTCTGTACTGCCATCCCCTGTTTAATGTTAAAATTGCAGCTTCTAAAATCCTTGCAGATTATCAGCGACGAAAAGCCCTCCTGTAAGGTACTTTCGAAAATAACTTCTTTATTTTTAATATATTTTGGCAAAATGAAAAAAACAAAAACAAAACAAACCAACAAAAGACCAAACAACCACTTTTTACTTTGATGATGCATTACTTAGCATCAGCCTTGAGGTGCACAGAATCACAGAAGCACAGAATATGCTGAGTTGGAAGGGACTCGCGAAGATCATTGAGTCAAACCTCTGGCTCTGCACAGGATCATCCCCAAGAGTCACACCATGTGCCCGAGAGCATTGTCCAAATGCTTCTTGAGCTCTGTCAGGCTGGTGCTGTGACCACTTCCCTGGGGAGCCTGTTCCAGTGCCCAGCCACACTCCGGGTGAAGAACCTTTTTCTAATATCCAACATAAACCTTCCCTGAAACAACTTCACGCCATTTTCTGGGGTCCTGTCACTGTCACCACAGAGCAGAGATCAGTGCCTGTCCCTCCTCTTCCTCTCACGAGGAATTTGTAACTGCAGTGAGGTCTCCCCTCAGTCTCCTCCAGGCTGAACAGATCAAGTGACCTCAGCGACTCCTCACATTGTGTCCCCTCCAGGCGTTTCACCATCTTTGTTGCCCTCTTTTGGACACTCTCTAATAGTTTAATGTCTTTTCTATATTGTTGTATCCAAAACTGCCCCCAGCACTCAACGTGAGGCCTCCCCAGTGCAGAGCAGATCAGGACAATCCCCTCCCTCGCCCAGCTGGTGATGCTGGGCCTGATGCCCTCCCCGGACAGGGTTGGCCCTCCTGGCTGCCAGGGCACTGCCAATTCATGTTCAACTTTCTGTCAACCAGGACCCCCCAGGTCCCTGTCCATGGTGCTGCTTTCCAGCATCTCATTCCCCAGTCCGTCTGTACATCCAGGGTTGCCCCATCCCAGGGGCAGAATCCAGAACTTTCCCGTGTTCCCTTCGTATGGTTGGTGATTGCCCAGCACTGTCATTTGCTGAGGTCTCTCTGCAGGGCCTCCCTGCCTTTGAGGGAGCCAACAGCCGCTCTCAGTTTTGTATCATCTGCAAACTTGCTCAGTATCCCTTCCAGTCCCATGTCCAAGTCATTTATGAAGATGTTGAAGAGCACAGGGCTGAGAATAGAGCCCTGTGGAACCTCACTAGTGACAGGTCCCCAGGCTGAGGTCACCCCATTCACTACAACCCTTTGTGCCCCACCCATGAGGCAGTTGCTCACCCATCCCATGATGTGTTTATCCAGCTGTGTGCTGGACATTTTGTCCAGAAGGATCCTGTGAGAGACCGTATTGAAAGCTGTACTGAAATCCAAAAAGATGAACATCACCTAGGTGTGTTACTTTGTCATAAAAGGAAATCAGATTATATAAGCAGGACTTTCCTCTCACGAAGCCATGCCAGCTGTTACTGATGACTGTGTTTAGTCATTCCACCGGAATAATGGCAACTTAGAAGAATAATGACAACTTAGAAAAAGATTTGCTGTGTTAACTCAAGCTCAGCATCCCGCAGGCTTCAGGAGGCACGTTCCCAGCCACCAGCTCCTGTGAGCAGCTTCTGCTGGGCCATTAGGCCAGTGGCAGCACTCGAAGCACTTTTAAGGCTGTTTGCCTCTTTTCTGGGGTGAAAGTATTCAATGAAGCTTAAATTTGACATTTGCCCCAGGAAAGCATCTTTTCACAAAACTGCAAACTGCCTGAGCTCCAGCTGAGCCTTTCCAGGGGAGTGGGTGGGGCATTTAATTCCTCTGGGTAGTGCCCTGAGGTCTTTGTGTTACACAGCTTTAATGGTGAGAAATGCTGTTCTAAATGTAGCAAACATGCCTCCCTGTGACAGTGCATGACTGCAGCTCTCAGGTATGAAAAGCCCAGTAGCACCTGCTCTCGGTACTCGCTGCTGCTGTGCAGAGAGTGGGAACACATGGGACCTTAGAAAGTGCCCAGAGCCCAGCCAAGGACCTTGTTCGGAGCATGGGTGGAGATGTTGCTGCATTAGAGTCGTGCATCCTCTCACCTCAACCTGCTCTTTTTCTTTTGCAGTCTGGGAAGGACAAGGATGCTATTGATAAGGTCTTCAAGAACCTGGATGAAAATGGAGATTCCCAAGTGGACTTCAAAGAATTTGTCATCTTTGTGGCAGCTCTGACTTGCTGCTGTCACAAATATTTTGAGCAGAATGCAGCCAAATAGTTGTCAAACTACTCACAGAAGCTGTCTTTGAGTGTGCTCCATATGCTAGTGATATGGATCCCTTCACTCCTTCCATGTACTGCCATGAAGTTTGCAATCATGCTGGGCTGTAAAAATAAACCCTACTGAGCTTAACTCCCTATCCTGAATGCTAATTTCTTCTCATTTGTGTAACAGCCTGGGTTTATTGGCTCCCTCTAACTCACACTGAGTAGTTTCTCCCTTTCTCTGGTTTTAAAATTCTTTTCTTAGCCAAAAGGCTCAATATTCATCCCAGTGCAGAAGCTGAACAGGAATAAGGGCTGCTGGAGCCATGAATCATCTGGAGGCTGTTTTTATACATCAGCATCTCTGGGATGCAGCCCAAACCCACGTGTGCCACCACAGCTGTACAGGACAGGCCTCACTGGCACTACCCTTGAGCCTGTTTGGTACCCTTAGCTGTGTGGTTGTTCCAGGGCTGCTTTGTGGGTTCCTTCCTGGTCAAAACAACGGAACAACCCCAAACACCTTTTTTATTTCTTTCAGCATGGAGGATTCTGTGCAGTTTTGTGTGCTAGAGAGCCATCTCACCCAGATCACATAGATTTATTTTCTACAACATCGTAAGGCTTTTGTACCAATATATTGATATTACTTTAAAATAAATTTAAATACCCTCCCAAATAGTGTGCCATAATATTTTTGCCTGAAGCAAAAATGGCAGCAATTAATAATTAATAAAAAGGCAGCTTCCTTATCAGAAGTAGTCATGTGTGGGGAAGTGGAAGAATTTGCTTTCAGAGGAGCAGGCAACAGACATCAGCTGAACTCTGCAACTGGAGCAAGACTGTATACAGAATCAAATCTGTATTTTGAAGCACTTTGCAGGTGAGCATCCCAACGCAAACTGCAAAAACGTTAAATTTAGTTCCTTTATCTACAGAACAGTACTGCTGGGTGCTATTCCTATCGTATGCCAGAAGCCAAGTACTTCTCTGTCCTACTGCACGTGCAAATGTGCTGTGTGGGTAGAGGTGCCACAATTCCCTGCAAACTCTGGAGCCCCTGCAAGATCATGCAGCACAGCAAAAGCAGGAACAAGAGCTCAGTTTCTCCGTGTTTCCTGAATCTAAAGTTATGCCACAGGTTCGTAAACCTGTACAAACATACAATTTTTAGGTGTTTTCATGTTTTGGGGAACTTGATGGGAAAATTTGGTCACATTAGTTTGTTTCAGCCTGTTTTAACCATTACAGGTGTTGTTTCATCTAGCTTGCTCTGGTGCTGGATGGCTGGAGATGAATTGCAACACATCCATTACACTTACAGAAGTACCATTACCTGTGTTATTGACAACAGTAATATTTTTCTGCAGTACCTGAGCAAGAAAACTATTCATCATCAAAATGTGCAAAAGTCTTCCCAATCCAGGGATCCCAAAACTCACCACTTGCAAGGGCAGGTTCCACTATCACATCCCTCACTATTTTGTCAAGGCTATAAATGAGCAAAATGCTCTGCTTGTTGCAAAACAAGCTAATTCTAAATACAGAGTCAAATTTCCTATATTGCACATGTAGCTAGCTAGTGGTATAAACCATCCTCATAGGAGGAAATCTTAGTGATACATATCACAAACACATTTATATATCCTAATTATTTTGAAACGTATTTTTACTTTTACAAGTTTACCATTAACATCTAATGTTCTGCATTGCTTCAGAATATCCATCCTCACCGGATTTTTTGGTTTTTTACCACTGTGTGGCACTAAATGCAACCTTTTTATTACTCATTGAGCCCAGAAGTTCATGTATCATTATTGAGATAGAATGGAAGGAATCAGTGTTAAGATTAGGAAAAAAAAGAAAAAAATCAGAAGTAGTCATAACATAATTTTATGTCAATAAAATGGTGATTTTATGTCTGGACAAATACTGTATGTCCCATCGAGGACATTCCACTGATTGCAGTGGAAGCAGCAGGAGCCGAGGGCCAGGCAGAGGCTCCATTTCTTGAGCTTTTGGAAGGGTTTAGCTGTACCAGCCCAACCTCACCCTTGTGAAAGGGTTTCCCCTTACTTGTAAATTGCAAACCCTCTGTGCAATTTATTGCAGTGTTGTTCTCCACAGCATTGAAATTGCTTTCAAAACATAGGTCTTAAAGAGAATGTTGGTGAGAAGCTCCAGCTGTCTTGTGAGCCAAGGGATTCACCTTGTAACTCCATTTTATCTATCAGATTTCCAAAACCACACTATTAAGCAGTGACAGCTGTGACATACCCCACGTTTCACTCTTATTTCATAAACTTCCTGCCCCCAGTCCAATCTCCACACCATTTCACTCACCTATTAATGCCATTTTGTCCATTTTCCTGATAATCTGTAGGTTTTTTCAGTGCTGGAGGACTGCTCACAGCAGTCCTGGTCACAGCAGCCCAAAGCTGCTTTGTAACTGCTCCACCTCCCAAAGCGGGTTCTGACTGACCATGATAAGCAAAAGCACCTTCATCTCCCCGAGGGAGTACCAGGGCTACCCCTCATTGTTCTCATTGTTCCTGCAGCCCCCAACCCTACAAACTCTTACATTTGTATTGACCCCTTTCTCCCACACGAGGGGACACCTGGAGAGCTCAAAGCCCATGCCCAGGAGCACACGGATGCTGTGTGCTGCTTTGCTAACCCAAAGGAGCTGTGCGTGTTCAGAGCAGCATGAAGAGGGGGAAGAAAAGGGGTTTGGGGGTTTTTTTCTTTTTCCCTACAGATTTTTCAAAAGCTGTAACTCTGTGATGAATATTCATTTCAATGTAGTACTGAAAACTCAACTTGATAACACCTCAGAGAGAAAATGATCCAGGAATAAAAGAAATTAACATATAGCTCCCACCTTACCATAGAACAAAAGTGACTTTTCAGAATATATTATTTAACTTAAAAGCATCTGAACAGAGTAACTTCAGTATCTTTCAATCCATTAATTTTCTTTCCCAGTATTAGTTTTCACTATGAACCTACAGTTTACCCAGAATATACTGTGTATTTCCTTCCCTCAGTAAACTTTTGTAATTCAAGGTTCAAGCTACAGAGATGGTAGACCTGGTTTTATACCTGCCATTTAATCTCAACTTTTAGGCCTCAACATCTTATGTACAATGAGATAATCGAAGAAATGGTATAGGCAGCTGTAAGAGAAAGGGAAAGACAACATAAAAGGCAGCTTGGAATACACAAGCTAACAGCTGTGGCTTGTGCACATTTGACTTAGCTATCTGAAAGGAAAAAAAAGACACGGGAAAATACATTACCAGCAAATGACAATATGGGAAATCATCATTTGTGATGAGTTCCAAATCAAGCAAGTCTTAAAGGCAGAGGTGAGAAAGTCAGCTAAGCAGCAAATCAGCCCATAAGTACTTTCATAATAGAGAAAAAATATAAATTCACACTAACATCAGATCAATTCTATAGATTAAGATACTCCAGTATCTGTAGTTGCCATTTTGAAGTCTAGTGAGCTACTGTCAAGACTCTTCAATTATTAAAATGACACATTGAAATCTGATTTCTGAGTGTATATACAGGAGAAAACAGGCATAATGTTACCTAACCCTTAAGTCACTCGTAGTCACTTATGCTGCAGTTTTGGCTGGGAATATTCCTTCTATTTTACCTTTCAGTTCACTGAGGCTCATCGAAAAAAAAATTAATCCAGTCAAGTACACCGTTTATCTCCCCAGTAACCCCAGTTTGGGGCTGAAAACTGGAAGATTTCTTTCCCCAAACCCTCTGAGCATCTTCCACTAGCAACGTGCACTTTCAACACTTGACCTGGAGTGTCAAGAACAAGTTCTTCACAAAGTACATTTTAGCTGCTGGTTTTCTTACAAAAGGCGGGCAGGCGAGGAGGAGGAGATGTTACCTGTTCTTTTATGTAACAGTTTCACTGTGAAAAGCTCCTGCAAGAGCTGGAAAATTGTGTTCAAACCTTTCCTTGAGTGAAACCCACCCACGCCAGCTGCGTGCACAAACTAGCAGGAAGCCCAGGGCACCTGACACTGACTCCCTCCATCGTGGCAGAGGCTCGTGAGGCTGAGGAGGTCTGAAAAAGGGGTCATGAGAAGCAGCACATCTCTGTGGCCTGGTAGATTGAGTACATGGCCAGTCCTGCAGGTGTCTGTGTCCCAGAGACACGGCAAGGGCACATCCTCTATTTTAGTCAGTAACTATTTAACACAGAACACACAGCTAGCATAATTGAGAAGATGTTTCTTGCCAGGTGAGTTCCCAAACCACTGAACAATAGAATTATGGTCACTGCTCTGGTCATCTCTCTTGGACAGTGTTCTCTGCAACAGGCTGAAAAGGTGCCAGCAGAGGAGGAGAGGGAGCATCTCCTCCATCATTTTCTCCTCCTCCTCCTCCTTTTCCTTCTACTCCTCCTCCTCCTTTTCCTTATCCTCCTCCTTCTCACCTTCATCTTCCCTGAGGAAGCATCTCCACCTCCTGCCCTGTGAAACAGCAGGTGATGCTCAGCCCACCACCAGCAGAGTGAAAGTCCTGCTGGCACATCTCCCCTGCCTTAATCACTCAGCAGTGCTCAGAGAGGCTTCTAAATAAAAATTTTAAAAAGCTGACTCCTGCTCAGGTACCTGGAGGGAAGGATCAAGGTCTCTATTTAGCTAAGAAAAGGTTCACGACTGCAGCCCAGGGGAGGTTCAGAGCTTGCCTGGCCTCCTCTGGACCATCCCCTGTTGACTGTGTCATAAAGCTCCCCAGCAGAGGTGCTCACACTTTTGGGTCCCTTGCTGAGGTACCTCTCCCACGTGCTGGGAGCAGAGCCTTGGGGCTTAACACAGGTTTCTGCAGTCTGCTCAGATCCACCCACCTGGAAATTAGTCATTCCAGCAGCTAATTGACTATGCTTTTGTACAGCTTTTACAGGCCATTTTCCTCCCCAGACAAATTCCTTTCTTTTTCCTTCCTAGTCAATAATTGTTTCTTAATCCTGTACCAATCTCTAAACCTTTGTGTCACAGCTCCATTCTGGAAGCTGTTAATTATCTGAAAGGCGAGAAAAATTCCATTTTTTTAAGGACACAGCTCTGCTACTCTCCAGCAGGTGATCAATAGATGCATACACCATATTATACTGCAGGACTAGCCACCAGAATATTTTATAAATAGATTTGAGTTTGTCTTTTAAACCTTTCCATTGTATCCAAATAAATGTACAGATTTTCATTTCTTCCTGATTTTATAACTTTCTATTTAGATGCAATTGCCAATAGTGTTTTCTTTTGGTTTATGACAAGTAGAAGTAGGTCTCTGCAGTATTCGGTAACTATTGACTGTCGCCTTCAAAAAGAACAAAAGGTTCCTGGAAAGAAATGGATAAGAAAGCTGAGCCGAGATCTGCTCTGAGAGCCAGAAACTTCCTTTCCAGGATGAAAGTACTTGAACACAGAGACTGAAGCAACCTGCAGGTCACTGCTACAGTTTTAGTCTTTCTAGCTAAAAGGGTTTAAACCTGGTGAAGGCTTGAAAACCCAGGATTGTGGGTTTGTTTTGGAAGTATTTTAATGTTCAAGTATTTATTTCCCTTAGCCTGCAAAATCCTTGTTATAGTGATTATAACTCCTTTCTTTCTCCTCATTTCCAAACTCTGCTCTGTAATTTAAGTGTGTGATGCTTTGACCAAGCAATTTCAGATGGAGATGTTCTAGAAGCCACCAATACATCCCAAAAGTCAATTCTGTGTTTCTGAATTAACTTCCTCACCTGTGCTGACCTCAGTCGCCCCATACTCTCTGTGAGATTTCCTATCTGTCTGTGCCAAGTTAATATGTTTAAAAGACTGAGCAGTAAAATCTGCAGAACAGGCAAAAGGTCAAAGACCCAGAGCCCTCTGTTGCTCCTTCTGCAGGTACTAAGAGGGCTGTCTGAAATGCATATTTAATTTTCCACGAGAAAACCTACTTCTTCCTTCCTATCACTGACTTCCCAAATGAAATGGACGAGAGAAATAGAAAACCCAGAGTTGCAGCTGTAGGGGAACTGGAAAGGATCTAAAGTAAATGAAAAATCCCAAGTAAGGGAAGGATGATGCTAGGCTTGTCTCAGAGGGCTCCGTAGTTGGAGGCAAACATGTGTGCCTTGCCTAAGGCTCATTCTGGGACTCAGTCTGAGACTGGGGCTAGGAGAAAGGGAAAGCCCAGGCTGCAGGTTTAGGGTGCTGGAAAGCACCTTCCAGAGCTAACTTGGGGTTGCTGCTTGAATATTTGGTCTGAACATGTAGCTGGGTGCCCTTACCTTCCAAATTCACTGGGATGCTGACAGACACACACCCCTTAGGCTGGTAGTGTTGCCAGCTATCATCTCAGGGCCAGGTTCTTTTTCATCTGGCTTTGGCAGGGATAAGTGCAATTCCTGCAAACCCAGGTACTGGGTCTTTCGATCGGGAGATTCTGTCGGCTCTCCCACGTGCTGAGGCAGCAGCAGATCCTCGCTGACAGCCTGCCCCTGCTAACAGACTGCAGGCACATCGCCTCAGCTCTGCGAGCTGGAGAGGCAGGGAGCACAACAAAGGGCAGGATAAAGCCAAGGCAGCGGAGTGGGGTGAGGTAGACCTGCAGGACAGGACTCTGCCCATGTATCCTTGTTTCTCCCTGCTTTCCATGCTTTACTTCTTCTTTTCCTTCCTATTTTCTTCCAGCCCTAATATGAAGGAGCCTTTCAGCACAAAGCCACTCTGTGGTTTATTCTGTAAATAACAAACCGAAGCATTTCTGTCCTGCAAAGTCCCCCAAAGACAAGCAAATGAACTGTCCTCGATAGAGGCGGCTGCTATTTTGGCTCACAGTTCCAGCCTGCACAACGTAGTCCTTTCTGGTGAGTCCCACCCTGCTGCATGGCAGCTCAGTCTTTCAGCCCTCAGAATGAGCACATTAGGAGCTGAATATAAGCAATGTGTGATTCCAATTTGCTCAGGCTATGGCCAATTACTTTATTAATGGACTGGTTTGCAGCAGGGTTCAGATAAAACAAAGCTGTGCTTTAGATTGGGTTTTGCAGCCCTCTCAGTTTTAGAGCAATAAAAGCGAAGCAATGTTAACCTTCTTTGTGGGGGATATTGTCCAGAGAAGCATGAGCTAAAGATCTTTCTATGGGCAGCCTGAACTCTGCTAATGACAGAAGAAGGACAAATAATTTTATTTTCCTGATACCTTTAATTAGGAAAGGATGATTTTTCAAGAGACAGTTCAACAGTTATAAATAGCTGTTTAATCTTTCTTTTGGCATACTAAGCGTGGTGCCAAGCAAGTCCAGGGCCCATTTGGCTCTGTCTCCTCCTGCAATTATGCTTTTTGATTAAATTCTCCTCCACAGGAATGTTTTAGGTAATCAGGAAAGCCGCGGAAAGGCTTTTTAGAGAGATCCAGGGAAGATCTGGACCAGCTCTCTGAGTATTAGGAACAGAGTTGCTGACAGCAACATGCAGGTAGTGATAACCACGTGCATCAGAAAAAACTGAGCGAGGCACCAACCCTGGACAGGAAGGGGAGACAAGAATCACCCCCACCACCCACCTCACACACGAGGTCTGAGTCTGGACAGGACGACAGTAAGATGAGGTAGGTTTACATAGGTTTCTACTATTGTAAAGCAAAATCTGGCCACGTTAATACTTTGCCTCTCAGAGATGAAAGCATCTCCTGGCTTTCACATTAACTGGGCTTGGAAATGCTTCCTGTAGAATCAGTGCAGGCAGAGCCATCTCATATGGAGCTGTAGAAGACACAGAACTGTAGAATCACAGACACTCTGAAAGGCTGCTGCCCTGGGAGATGATATCCAGAGTCTGCTGTAAACTGGCCCCATGCCTGAAGACTCAGCAGTGCTGTCCCATCTGTAACTCAAGGAGCTCATCTTTCAACCAGAGATTTTAATGGTGGTTACTAGCTGCTGCACTCTGTAGATGCTGGTATGACCTCAGCCTGTCTTCTAAATCTACCTGTTCTTGGAAAGAATCATCTTCAAATTAAAATAAACCAATTACTAGTATATTTTACCATCCTGAGGAGTCTATTATTGTATTTTGGGGTTTTTTAAGTTTTTATATTTCATATTTTTAAAACTTAAAAAAAAATACTATTTTTTTTAAGACCTGAGTTTCATATAGTGTTGTAAAATAAATTAAGAAATAAAAATTTTTTGAAAGATTTTTTTATCTCTGAAAATGTACATAACACTGAAGCACATCTAGAAAAGAACATGAGAAGAAAAACAGAAGTACAGGCCTGGTAAGTGTGCCACAATTTATAACCACATGATCTTTCCAAACAGCATCAAAAGTCAGCTGCACCTGGACCTGAAGTGGTCCCTCCTCCTGCCTGGCTATAGGAATGCTGATATCTGGTCATCAAACTTTGGACCTTGGCATAAAGATGTGGGGATTAAGATTTTTGGTTGGAAAAGCCCTTCACATGATTTGAAAAAAAGTGCTTGGTCCCCAAATCCACTGGATAGCAGAGAGTACTGTTTCACAATTAGTCAACAATATGGGGTGATAGAAGACAATTCATGATAACACACAAAAGAGCCTTAAATGCTTTGCTATAGGACATGGCTTGTTCTCTGTTTGCATAGTGCCTTTGTTTCAAAGTACAAGGGAAGGATACCAGAAGTGAAACAGAAAGCAATACTTGATAATGAAAGTAAACAAGTCATCAGCTCTGGATCTCAAGTGAGAACAATAGATTGGGCTTACAGAGGAAAAGAAAAGATAAAGGCAGTGGGAGAAGCAGCATAAAATGAAGGAAATAGATTCCTATGACTGTATTTAGAGCTGAAATCGTGAATGATAAGGAAATATGTTCCTGCTGCACCTCCTTGAGGGAAGAAGCAGAGACCGTGTCTATCTTTCTTTTAGACCTTTTCTAGTGTCGTGCTTTGCTCACGATGGTGCCTAAGTCTGCAATACCCCACTGAAATAGATGCTGCAAGTTTTGGATTATCTAGAGTCTGCCCACCTTGCACTGATTTATCTGACCTTCTGAGAAGCATTGCAGTACTTAGCAAAATCATTTTAGCTTTGTTCTTGTCCCTCAAATAGACAAATTGCCCATGCCCTTTGCCCTCTTCTGCCACAAAGAGATTCTGCCTCACCCTTGTCGTTATCTACCCTCCACTAGGAGAGCTGGAACCCCTATTTTCCCCTCCATGCTCTTCCATGTGCCATCTAGTGCTTATCTGCCTCTGCTGGGCTGAGACAGTCTCAGCTGGGCTGGGAATCACAGCAGCCCCCAGGAAGACAGCAGAAGATGATGTGGGAAAACTAAAAAGTACTCTTCTAGAGAGCATGGGGAAGGGATGGAGATGGCGGGGGTGGGGAGGGGGCTATGGAGAAATCACCTCTCAGGGCACTAAACCAAGCCTGAAGTTACACTTTCAGTGCAGGAAAGATCCAGCCCCTTCACTGTTGTCCAAATAAAACCAGATATATTAATTTCCATAGGCCATGGGTAAAGAAATGCTATGAACAACCAGCAGCTGAAGGACTGACAGTGGTGGCTGTGTTGTCCTGCAATCATTTCTAGCCTGATGCATTGGACTGGAGGAGACTCTGTCTTCCCAGTCCAGCCTGGGAAATCTTGAAAGCAAACATTTTGGGACATATGGAGTAATTTGAGGCCTGGAGATAAGTGAAGATTCTGCAAAAGACAGGCAATGTTAGCAGACACATCACAAGAAGGCTTTGACCTTCTAAAAACCCAGGAATTAAAATTATAATTAACAGCTGTGCCAACAGGTTTTGGCTCCACTTTACATGATCCCTCCAACCAAGGCTTGAGCCTTCGTTTTCTTCCCAGACTGGCTTCTGCAAGATCAAGGACTATTTGCAAACAACAGTCTGGCCACTGACCTACACAGAGCAGCAAAGCTCAATGAAATAAAAGGAGAAGCCAAACTTCCTTTTAAAAATAATCTAAGTTTAGAAACAATTTAGATGCCGATGTAGCTGTGTGACTCCAGAAGCTGCAGAGCCTAAAGCCAGTGGTTTAATCCATACCTGGCTCTTGGCAGATGCTGTTCTCCTGCTGATTTTCTAGCTAAAAAATCCCTATTTAAGGGGTTACTAGTTCTGAGTGGCACAGACATAGATGGAGGCACAAAGAAACCACATTTCTTAATATGTAACAGTTTCTAACCATAGTATTTCATATTAATTTAAAGAGATCTGCTCTAATTTATGCATGATGCCCAGCTCAAAGTAGATTCAAATTCCTGATCTAGGCCCCCAGACAGTATGGCAAGATAAATAAAAAGTGTTAACAACATCTCTCATTATGTCTCTAGTTACTTACAAGTCTTCTAACAGTTTTCACAGCTGGGATTTTCCAAACTCCTCAGTGTTGATCTAACTCCAACTTTGTTGCTTCCAGTGATTGAAGCATTCATTCAAAATAGATCCCAATACGAATATATAATTTGGAATGTGGAAGTAAATTTATTTTTATCCTTATGGAGTAATATTTTGATGCTTGAATCACATTAGCTCAATCTTCTGTCATCCCTCATACAATTTATCCTTGTAGATCCCATGTTCATCTTGCTGTTGTTGAAAGTGGTTGATGTTTGATGACCCAAGCACATAGTCAATTGTATAACTTCTTAATTTGTATCAGGAGATTTTAGAAGTGCAACTCATAACATATCTAAGCAAAAAAGCCCTTACATGTGACATATTACTGGCCATCCATTTTGTGATCGAACACATACAGCAAGATTAGTTATCATCCGTAGCTCAGCTGTTATTTTTACTAGGTTATCAAAGCCCTGGGGAGGATTTTGTAAAGCTATTTAGCCTGAAGGAAGGGATTAAAGAGGTTTCTCCCCATGAAACATCTGTTGCAAATGTACTTTCTAATATTCGGAACAGAATGTTAAAATTAATCAGAAAGGGCAGGAGTGTCTTCCCTGTCAGCAGCCGTGCTCTCTGCTCAGCCATCCCACTGCTTCTTTCCCAACCCAAACCAGAAGCTGCTCCCAGCACTATGGACCACAGGACTTCTTCGAATGCTGTGCCTCCCAGTGTCTTGATGGGATACTTCAACGTTTTCCTCAAGCTCTCCTCCATTTTGCCAGTTAATGAGAAAATAGGATCTGAAGTGATTGTTACAGCCAGAAAGTCCAACCATCCATGAGCTCCTTCCCTTCCTGCCCTAATTCCCAGACTCTACACTCATGTGTTTGTAGCATATGCACTTGCACACACCTTTTGTTTCCCCCCCAACAGGTACCTGCTGGAACAGTGTGTAATCATGCCTACGTGGAGCAATAGCTGATTACTTTCCCAAATGAAGCCCATCATCTAGAATCCCCCTGCATGATCTGTGTGATTTTAAAACCAAAACAACCACTAAAAAGAAAAGACTAGAGAATTAAACAAACTTGGGTACTAGCACTTCTGATACTGATATGGCCCAAAAGCTATTGTCCGCACCTTTCTTCTCCTCACACAGGGCTCTCTCAAGCACACTTATCTCAGCCCCAAAATAAAGCCTGTACTCCAGGGGCAAGGATAACTTTTTTCTCTAGTAGCAGATAGGACTAGACTGTGCTGTGCTTTTACTGCTGATAGTATTTCTACCATTGCTTTTACAGAAAGCAATAGAGGGGGAAAGAAAATATCTGGTAATAAGCAGGCATATTCACTACAGAGCAATATATACTGAGCAAATTCTAGTGCTAAAAGAAGTTGGATAAAAACAAATTCTCAGTTTATTCTCCTGGCTCATGCAGAGGAGATTTCCAGAGAAACTGAGGAGACCCAACTTAGTCTTAGTGCTTTCATTCATTATTGAGTTTAAGAAAACAGTCTGGGATTTTTTTTCAATATAAGTGGGGAAAGAATGACGAACTCATGCCTATAAATGCTGGGCTAAGTAAACGGAAGCCTCAGGATGGTGGGGGAACGGCTTGCTGGTAGGATCACAGCAATATCCTAGTCAGAGCCATAAGTGACACTGATCACCCTGCATTTCTGTCTTCAGTTCACCCAGACAAGGGATGGACCCCTTAAAAAATATCATTGTTGCTGCTGCTGCTGCTGCTGGTGCCTCATCAAACACAAGAACAGGAGTAGCACAGCTACGGTGGCTACAGAATGCTTAGCAGGACATACCCGTCCTTGTCACTCCATGCCCCCAACTCAGAGGAAAGGGACTGAAGCGTCTCATTCCCTGGGCCAAGTTCACCTGTTGCCAACAGATGTGAGTGCAGAAACAGTGCTGAAGTAATGGTGGTGCACCTACAGCTGCTTGTGCTAAGAAATAACAAAGCAAGGATACTAAGGCAACAAATCCTAAAGATGGATGCTTGGGGACCTCCCAGGAGGGCCCTGGACCTACACTCTGTAGTCATTTGGGAAAGCAAGAAGTTTATTCTTGCAGAGCCAGGTTGCGCTAACAGAAAGTAGAACAGACATTTTTAAAGGACTTGTTTCAGGCTGATATATGGAAGAGTCAGAGAGAGAATTTCCAGTGCTGAGTATGAGGACAGGGTCATAAATAAGAAGGCAAACAGTAAGGCTCCAGCAAATGCCTGTACCTACTGCTACAGATCGCAACTCAGAGATTGATTAGCATAGGTATACCAGCCAAGATTTCTGCTATGGCATGGGCTTTAAAAAGTCCTTAGACACAACACCTGTTTGAGATTGTACCAGAAATGCTGGTGAATACATCCTGAAATCTGAGAGGATACAATGACCAAATGACCAGGATTTCTTTCCAAGACAGTGAGGAAGGGACGACAAGCCTTTTCCCATCACTTGTAGGCACAGGCTATGCTGTGGCAATTTGGGAGTCCACCTTCAGTGCCTTTTCAGATCTTGCTGTTTGACAATAAAAAAATAGTGAAACATGTGAGTTCTTGCCTACTAAAAACTGGAGTAAATCCAGAGCAATGTCACAACAGGTCATCAACCAGCCTGTAAATAATCGCTGAAAACCTGGGCTGTATTAAGACTGGTGATATGTGATTAAAAAACCTCTCATTCCCTTCAGACTCTGTGCCCACAACCAGGTGACATGCTGCCCCCTCTGTGGGGATGGCTGGGACACAGCAGTTGACTTGGCAACTGCTGCTGTAATAAAATATTTTCCCTCTGGATCAGAAAGTAATAAAAACATAGTGACAAAATGCACCCTGCATTTTTTCTCGTGTAATAAATCTGCTTTCATATTTAAAGAACGTGCTTTTTCTCCTGGGAGGACACAACTGTGGAATATTTCTCGCCTCAGAATACACTTTAGCGGCCCAATTTCTGTGTCAAGGGGTGATGCAGAAGTGCAAAAGAGGGGTTTTGTGCAGGTTGCTGCTGGTGGAGGCACAGGATATGTTCAAGGGACATTCATGGGCTTTGCTGAAGATGCTGCAAGGAGCAAGCCATTATACAGCTTGCAGACTCAGCTGGCCAATGCAGGACAGAGGCCTGCCCAAGCCTTCCCTACCTTGGGAAAAGGACTGTCAAAGTGTCCCACTCTAACACACTTCTGAGCATAGCCCAAGGCAGGTGAGAGCACTTACTCGAGCTGTAAGACCCCTACAGAATATGTACAGCAGTTGTGACCTGCTCTTAAAGCCCTTTGACTCAGGAGATTCAGATAATAGCTTCTGCTGAGGGATGGGTGTATGAGAAAGCAGCTAAGGCAATTTCCAGGAACACCCTGCCTTAGGGGGCTCCTGCCTGGCTTTGGGGGACACGGAGCTGTTCCCTGAAAGGGGTAACTAGAAATAACTGCAATCTTACATGGCATCTGCAGCCAAGTCTCAAACAGAGATGACAAACACCTTGCCTTGAATATATTCTTGGCTTTTCTATTTAACAGAGGTATCTATTAACTAATTATCGGCCAGGGTTATGCAGCCTTCCCAAGTACAGCAGAATCAGGATCTGTGGTGTGCATGGTAGCTGCCTCTTTTTCCTACATTTTTTGCAAAATGAAGGCATGCAGCGAGGCAAGCCTCTGAAACACATTTAATTAGATAAGCTGAATCTGCAATGTAGAATTTGGAAACTGTCCAGGTTCAGGATGGATAATTCAGTAATCTGGCTGGGTGATAGTGGACTCTGCTGACTTGTGTGTGAATCAGCTAGTGCTCTTCTGGCTTTCCCCTCCAACACAGTAATTCATCTGACCACCCCTTCTCATTTCTACAGGTTGTGGGGTTTTTCACATTGCCATGCCTCTGCCCTGAAACACAAACACACATACACACACACACACACACACACACACACACACATACAGGAGTAGAGAAGTGGAGGTGAACAGATAAACTTGCACAATATTACAATCTGGAACTCAAGGTGTCTGTGGTCCTTGCGTAGGTAACTGCACCCAAACTACAGACTGCTTGCAGGATGAAGTTAATTCACTGTGATCCCAGTCACCATCTTTTAACATTCTCTGAGAAGTGTTGGAAGTGTGTCGCGTCCTCTGCATGCCCATTTCTGGGGCCAGAGACAAAACCCCATGAGGCAGACAGCAGGGGGAAAGGAGCAAAGCTCCCAGCGAGTACAGTGATGGCTTCTGCTGCTGTAGGGAACAGGGAGACCAGGACCTGGGGGGAACATCTTCAGTGGAGGACAGAAAGCTTCAATTCTCGAAGCTGCACAGCAGATTAAAAAGAGGAGCCACTGCCTAGCATTTTCTCTCTCAACAGCAAACTGCTGGCCAGCTGCTGTGAAAGGAAATTCATCAAATTGCTTCCAGTGTCACCTGGAGATCTTAAATAATTCTTAGGTAGCTAGAAAATATTTGGGCTTAACTGACTGTGGTAGTGCTGGAACTCCATGGAAAAATATGGTGAGGCAGGGGGAGACAGGGCTGAAAATGCAGGAGACGTGCTGTGCTTGCACAGCAGGCTGCTGGTCCCCGGGCAGCCTGTCATCACTCCCCGCTGCTCACAGAGCAGGTACTCCATGCGTGCCTGCAGAACACAACAGAATAACACATCTGTGCTCCAGAGGATGCTTCAGCTTCACTGGCCTATGAGCAGGGATCAAGGCATGTCTGACACATGCAGAATTTTTAAATGACAGATCATGTGAAGGTTGATTGCAGAGGGCTTTGTGTGCTTGCTTGGGTTATTATGTGTGTAATAAGGTGCAGGCAGTGATTGAAACATTTCCTGCAGCTCTCTCCTCCCTCATGTGAGTTCCCTGGTACTCACCAACACATTTGCTTTCACAGTATAATCTGCCTTACTGAGAGGAGTGCTTATTTTCATCTGCCTCCCTGACGAAGTTTTGCAAGGCTGTGAAAGCAGACTATCTTTGAGACATCTAAGACTCAATTCCTTTTGGTTGAAAATTTTGGGGTTCCATTTTAGGAAAACAGGTGTGGTGTAGCTCCATTGCAGGAGACCTTTTCAAAAGCCTGATTCCTGATGTCTCTTTCAATTAATCATACTTTCCAAGAAAGTTTATTTAATACATCAAAGTTAAACAAAAGTGCACATATGTCATGCAGATGCAAATAAATTACCTGTTCAACTCCAATAGCATTCAAGCCTCATGAACTTCCTTTGCTGGTACCTGGATGGATTAGTTGAGAACATTTTGCATAAGTATAGCTCTTCAAATTAGAGCTAAACCCATGTTTTTTTGGTGACAGGGCAGCAAGGAAGCCTGTGCTTTACCACCTTTAATAAAAGAACAAGGAGTAGCAGCGTTTCCTTTTCCCAAGATTCTCCAGTGAGTATTTTTCACAACCAATATATATTCTTCTTTCAAGGTAAATATAGTCTCTTTTGAAAAATGAAGCCAAGGAATCTATATTAATCTCATCATTTTAAGCTGAAAAAATCCACCTGTGCTCTAAGAAGCTAACAAGTATAGATGGCTGACCAGCATCAAGGTTTCCACTCTGATTTGACTCTTATTGTGTGTCTGCTGTCCAGACAATTCCTGAACTACAAAGGCCAGAGGCAAAGTGCTGCCTTTATACTGCACAAGAGCACTTCAGCTCTAAGCAGGTTTAGCTGTGGGCACATACCAACTCCATTTCTTCTAACAAAGATCTCCCCATTTGTCTCCCCAGCACATAGCAGCATCTTTTCTTCAGAACAGTCACTACCACTGCTGGTCCTGCATGTGATGTTCACATCTGCGCAAGACAAAGCAAGAAGCTGAGGAAGTCTCAAGCCAAGTGAAACGGCATAAACTCCAGATAGGAATATGGTGAGACTGGAGTAATCTAATTTACAATTAAATTACAGTTAATTAGCCAATTCTGTCTCATTTCAATCAAATCTGATACACAGCCCCAGAAGTCACTGAGAACTGAGAGAGAGATGAAAAAGCAGACAGAAGGTTCCCTACAAAACCAGGAAAAAAGAAAATCCACCCAGGGACTGCTTTGTCCTGTTAGGACTCAGCTTAGAAAACATATACCACTCATAAGCAAATTCGCAAAAGGGCAGGAAAACCTTCTTTAGCAGGTAGAAAGTCATGCTGACATGCTGCCCTGTGTGCACATCTTACTGCATGCAGAAATCTTTTCCAAAACACACCTTCCAGCTGTGCTTGTTTCTATGTGTGACAGATGCTTGGCCAAAGCAGTATCTTTTGCACAAAACTCGTATTCTCATCCCACTGAACTTACCAAGGCTTAGAGTTCCAAAGTGTGTAGGAGTAAAGGCTGCCCAAGACCTGCCGTGGTAATTTTTCTCCTTTGGAAACAGCCAACTGTACAGACAGAATGGTCTTGCAATGTGCTACAGATGTTTTTTACCTCTTACACAGAGAGTGTGACTTATAAAACAAACATTTAGGATTTTTACAGGTCATAAAAAGCAGATATTAAAAACAAATGAAATACAATCAAACAGATTTTTATACTTCTTAAATCCTTCCCACAGTCTCTTCTGCACCAAGACCAGTCTAAAAGTATAAGGTCCGAAGTACACTTCCCCTAAAGTGCAAAGGAAAATCCTTTTATCACATCCAACATAAATGTGAAATTCAGGGCAGCATGTTGTCCTAGACATTTTCAGGCACTAGCATCTCATTTACACTAAGATTCTGCTCAGTGTCTCAAGGTTGCACCTCTAGCAGCAGCATATTCACTGGGTTTGAATAGTTTAGCACTACTTTAGAGAAATCACAGAGCTTTTAAGGAATGTCAGCAAACCCATATAGTAGTAAAGGCTGTGTGGCACAAAGAGGAAACTGTGGAATTCAGCCCTCAGAGGATCATTCTGGCCACAGATGCAATCCAGCTTTAAAGGACAATCTATATGAGACCCAAGACCCATCAGAGTGAAATTAAAACAGATATGTACTTCAAAGGAGTGAAGAGTTTAGTTAATTTAAAAAATGCAAATTCTAGCCTGATACCATGAAAAAAAGGATATTAAGGTGTTCCAAAGTTCTCTATTAAGAAATACAAAGTTGCTTTAGATAGAGGAGGCCCAAACTAATGTGTTATTGGTAGTTGAATGGTTACTATGTGCTACCACAACAGGATAAAATGATGTTGAAAACTTTCCAACGCTGTTTCCTAATATATTAGGACGTGGTTTAGAAGGAATTATTTATTTTTAAAAGCATCTAATGAAGAAAGAGAGCTGCTAGTCAAGGTGATGACCAGCCCCAGCTGTGTGACACTTTCTTTGGGTACCGTACCAAGATTACAGCCTTTCCTGCCAGCTTAAAGTCCAGTGTCCAGGTGGACTGTCAGATTAGCCCCATTCCTGAGTAGATTTGCCTTTCCCTTTTATCTCTCAGGTTTCACTGCCTTCTGCCTTTCTCCATCCGATCAGATGAATTATCAAAGCATATTTTTGCTGAGCAGAAAACCCCATCCCAGTGCAGCATGGACAGATTTGCAAAAGAACCCAGTCTTGATTTCGATGAACAGAGAAGATAAAGCCTGATAGTCCATGCAGAGTCCATCAGGTACTCCTGGAGATTCACCGACAGGTTTCATTGCTCTGAAAAGCCTGTAAGATTTTACTTTTTAAACTCAGGCTCCATCACTGTCACCTCTCTGTCTCCACACCCTCCTCTGCACCTTCCTGCTGCCTCTCCCTGACATCTGCCACCATTGCCTTGCTCCACACCTCTCCTGTTCCTGCCTGGATCTCCTGCAGTCAGGGCTGGAGCCCAGCCAGGCAGCCTTAGTGGAGTTTATCAGCTCAGGATCTGCCAGCAGCAGGTCTTGAATCCCTCTGGGGCTGGCGTACCCTGCCACCAAGGTGTGCCTTGCTGACTGAAGCAGTGCATGCGCTGAGGAGCCTCAGTGCCAGCCGGAGCCAGCGAGGATCCGCAGCACTGTCCCCTCCAGCCATGCCATGCTACACCAGGAGCCTCTGTGCAAATTACTACGTCTGTGCATCGCAGAGATCTGCCTGTCCAAAACAGTACGTTCAGTTTGCAGCGGGTACGAGGCTGCTGCTGCTCCCGGGCTAACGAGCACACTCACTCTCAGCAGGGCCAATTAGTCTGGCCCATCTGGGAGGATGGTGGGTTAATTCAGTTGCAGCACTGGCTTGTTTTCTGGTTTTGACCTTGTTTACCTCTAATTTGGGTACCTTTGCATGTTGTCACACTACAGTCCTGGCAGCATCCATACTACTTCAGAAATGCCACTTAGTCCTTTAGGTCATATGAGCCTTGTCATGCTCAGCAGAGCTATTCATAAATATGTTTTAAACATCAGGCACCAGCATACTTCTCAGGTGTTTCAGGAATCCAGCCCACACAGCCATTTAATGCCAACCTGAGAGGGGCTGATTGCTGCTTCATGCAAAACCTGGACTGACACATTTTTTGCTGTGTCTATCACAAAAGGAACCAAAATGCAGCATAAAATACAATAATTGAATTAAAATTCTAGTGATCACCACACTACTAGTTCACATGAGGAAGGGACAGATAGAATGGGCACCTAGAAGGCTGAAAATCCATAGGAAAATCTAAGTTTAGCAACAAGTCCTGAGAACTGATTACATTTATTTGAAGATTGAAATCCTGCTCTGTCTCCCCCACTTGCTCTTGAGGGAGGAAACTAACATGTAAAAGTTGTATATAAAGCCTCCAAGAAAACATTTTAAATGAGGTGAATGCCTTCAGCTTTCCTTTCAAAGTAAATTCCCTTACACTGGGCTCAAAGTCACAAGGCTCAAGGCAGTGGTAGCAAAAAATTTTAGTAGGCCTTTACCATTAAGACATAATTTACACCAAAAAAGAGTGAAAATTTTTTAAAAACATAAGAAAATTTCTCATTATACTTGCAATAACCTGAATTATTGTACCATATCCATATTTTAATTTTACCTAGTCATCAAGGTTGAAATATCTTGTTATTGCCACAATTCTCCAAGCAGCAAATGTAATACTAAAAATATTATGGAAAAAAAATGGAAAATGGAATTTTNCAGTATCTTTGAGGCATAGACAGAACCAAATTTCTGGAAAATTGTCTCTTTCATCTGTCAGAAAATTGAGCCTGTAATTACGTTTTAGATCTTGGTAGAGACTTGGTATTTATATAATTGTTATGCAGTTCTTCTTTAGATGTATGTTAATGCGCCATTTTTTGAGTTTTCATAATTTTCATGTATAGATGATTCATTTTCAGCAGCAGTAAAGGAACCTTGAAAATGTTCATCTCTTTTTTCCACACATTTTTGCAAATCCGGTCATAGCTCTGCATGGATGGGAGTTTGTAACCGAGTATTTTCAGGCTGCATATTTACAGAAACAGCTCCGCGCTAATGCGAAGTAACCACGGAAAGCTGTGACAGGCTTCATACTCCAGCAGCAATGTAAGGAGATACTGGAAAGAAGCTGCTGTTCAGAATAGCGCTGTTAAATAGCGAATACAGATGTCGTGGTTGCGCGGGGCGTTGGGGAGCGCCGGCAGCGTGGGGAGGTGCGATTAGCCGGGGCCCCCGGCAGGGACGGGGTTATCGCCGGCGGGGACTCCTGCCAGGTCACGGGGCAATATTTCCCTGAAGCGGACAAGCTGCAGGAGTTTAGCCATAATAAAACAGGATAAAGCGTGTTTTCGTAAACATGGAAAGGACGCAGGCTCGCGCTGCAAAACCAGATGTGAAAACTGTTGGTGTTTCATAGTCTGACTTTATCAGCTTCAACACTTTTGATAATTAATTCTTCATAGAACATTCAAACAGGAATCAGAGGCCAGCAGTAGAAATTTAAGGTCTGATTGAGGGAAAATATTTTCAAGGGAATATGGTGTTTGGAATTTTGTTTATGCAAAATCTGGTACAAACAGAAGGAATTGAGTGGGAAAAAGGAAGTAAACTTTTTTATCAGACACATTTTCCCACAGAATGATCAGTGAAGCACAGACGCTCATTTCAATTTGTGCAATATCCAGTTTAGGGAAGTGCGTGAATATCGCAGGGGAAGTTTCAGAATTAAATGTCAGGATCTCTCAGACCTGGATTCTGCACAGAGAAACCAAAAGGAAAACCTCAGGCACTGCTGGCACTTCCAAGATTGCATCAATAACTCTGTTGCTTCACTCATCTCATGCTTGCTGCAGGGTGGTATTTTTGCCTGCAGTTATAATGCTGCAGCACAGTGATAACTCACTGGGAAAGTGCACAGGGCTTCACTGCGTAGTTTCCTCTGTGCTTGGGCTGATATTCCAGCTCAAGCCCTACCAAATGCCTTATCAGGACGCTGGGTAGCTCTGTTTCAGACTGTGTCAACAGTCTTCCTTTTTCCTTTTTTTTTTTTCTTTTTTGTTATAAAAGGGTTTCCACGTTTAATGCCTTAATTCCTGCTCAAATTTTAGAAATTTGTCAACAGATAAAAAAGTTGTATATGGGCACCTAAACATTTAATCCAGCTCTGTGTCTACTGCTAGATGACTTGGGCGTTACTCATCTAGTCTTGTACGGCTCAGAAAGCTTGTGCTTGCAGTCCTTGCAGGACTAGGGCCATACTTCATGAGTTAAGAACAGCTCTCCATGCTCAGCCATGTTTGGCCTTGGCATGTTGCATATGACAAGGCCAGCTGTACTCGTCAGGGTCTGGATGTCTAATCAACCAGAAAGAGCAAGCAGCTATGTCTGGCGGCCTCCCCTGTTCCCCAGCAGAACACATTTTTCCAGAGCCACTGATACTCTTGCAGCAAGTCTTACAGACTTGATTTATGACTAGTGCCCACAGGAGCTACTGCAGTGTTCCTACTTAATTTGATAGCAATAGTTACAGTAGCACAAACTGATAACATTTACAGAGGATCTTTCTGTAAATTACTTGCATTCACAGAAAAAAAAATTCCATTAATATTTCCTTTTTCCCACAACGTTCCATTCTGTCAATACGTGTGCTCCTGCACTTGTATAAAAATATCCTCAAGATGCTCACACTAAAACATCATTGAAACACGCACAAATATATATATAGATGTACAAGAGAAATACAGTATGAGAATTAGAGAAAAGAAATACACTCAATATACTAGATCAGAGAAATGCACTAAATAAATACCTGTTTTAAATTGCCCATTCAGCCCACACACAGTCCAACAACTACATTGTGCAGTGGGAAGGTCCCCTCCACTACTTTCAGTTGAAGTACACAAAGCTCAATTTAGCAATTAGATAAAAAGGTTCAGCTAGTTTCTAATTTCCACATGTTCAAGCACATGACTCAATTAGCAGAAACATTTTGTGGATTAGCTTTTGCAAGCCCTGCTAGAGGGGCCTCATGTTCTGAGCCTTGCTGGAACTGCCCACAGATGAGCTAATGCACAGGTGAAACCTGCACAGCCCCGTGCCACTCGCTGGAAACACTCTGCATGTGGGAGTAGAGTCTCTTCTACTAACTCCAAGTGTTTTCAACATCTCAAAATTATTTGTTTGATAGAGGGCAGTAAAGAAAGGTGAGAAGGGCTGTCCCTTTGACCCATAGTGGAGTGCTCTGCAGCAGCATGCAGCAGCCTCGGGTGGTTTTTATGCCCAGGATTAACAGGGATTGGGAACGATGCCGAAGCAGCATGCTGAATCAAGGGTCGGAAATCGCTTTGCAGGACAATTTTCTGGTAAGATAAAAAACAATGATGATTTCAAAGTACAAACAAACACCCTAATGCCCTATTTTCAGAATTTGTTTATTTAATCTCAATTTTTGTACAATAAATGGTGCAGCTAAGACTTCGTTTGGATGATCTGACAATGGTGTGTTTCAAGGCACAGAGGTTTGGCTGCAAGCGACAAAATTATCAGAAATTTTGGGAGAAGTGAATGCAAACAATTGTTAGACTTTGACAGCAAACTAGAGAGAAAAGAGAACATGTTTTCAATCAGAGACATCATATTAGGCCCTTTTTTTCCTTTTTAGGGAAAGCAGTGAAGCATTTCTGTTTATGCTGAACTTGCTTCTGGTAGTTTTAGATACAATTACTTTAAAATATGCATTATTTTTAAAAATCTGTAGCTTCTAACTATGTATTGAACTTCAGCAGCAACAACAACAACAAAGAAGAATCACTCGGATCCATTCTCAGATGGATTTCTACCTCTGGCTTTATTTTTCCCTTTATGCTCATTTTGGCCATGTGAAAAATTCAGTTTTAGGGAAGGTGAAACATTTCTTTTGCTGCCAAGTCCTTCCCTCATAAAAGCATCATGCCTTTTTTTTCCTCATCCTTGTTCCTTTGGTCCATTCTCTGTTTCTTTGGTCCATTTCTTCTCCACAGTGTCCAAGCATCCTAAAAGCCAAAATTCTCTTTTCCCTGGGTTTCTAATATTTATCTCTTACTTGTTTCTACAATTTTTCTTCTATTCCCTTTAAGAAAATTGCCAACACTCTATGAAATGCATAATGAATAATAAAGAACTATTATTGCAGATGTAGCTGTAAGCACACTCTTGAATTATTATTTGATTTTCTATGAAGATTTACACTTAACCTTGCCTCAGATATATACATGTATTGAGAATATCAGCAGTATCTGTTACAGACAGAAATGTCTCCAAGTTTTCTGGGACAAGGGAAAAAATCCTGTCTTGATTTGCACTATAGCAGTCTCAAGGATATGACTGTGGAATAAAAGTACTTTCTTTTTTTCCCTTAACTGAAGGACAGATCCACATAGTTCACTGTGCTGAGCTAATGTATTTATGGTCCAAAGACTTCTCCTCACCCCCAGACTTCAGGCTTACAGTGGAATCCAAGGTATGTAATGATGATATGAACATGATATACTTTGCTGTAACCTGTGCTTCAGGCAGCTGTTAATGCCAGTCTAGCTTTCTGTAGTCTTCAGCCAAAGGAAAGTTGTCTGCAGCATATGGACAGCTTCAGTCCCCAGCATACATCCTGTGAAGTCAATGGCATGCTGAAGTAGATGCCACAGAAGCAAACAGCCATTTGTTGAAACTCAAGTCTCAGATGTTAACATCTATTTGGGATCATTTCCCTGCCTAAGAAAGAAATTAATTTCCTTCCTGCCAAATTATAATTGCAGTGGTGTCTAAAGTCTCACACAAAGATCCAGAGACACATTCTACTAAACTTTATGGAAACACTGGGAAAGATGGTCCCGCTCCGAAGAGATAAAAGTCAAAGGTGGCAAAAAGGTCAAAACACAGAAAGGAGAAACCAGGAACTTCAGTGGGAAGGGAAATAGAGAGATACACTGACCTCTTCACTAGTGCTGAGCAGATGAAGAACAGAAGGATTTGAACTCAGGCTGTTGGCTCCTGGTCTAGTCTTCTATTGTATGCTGCTGCTTGTGACAGTCTTGGTCAGGAGGGACATGCCTTACTCTTTCGATATTGCCTCAAATAATCTCTTTTTTAAGTTGTTTTTGCTATGCAGACCCTGTTAGTGGTTCTGGTCCTGAGCTGTCAAAGAAGGGAATCAATCAATCTTATTGCTTGTCCTTGGACTCCTGCTCTCATTGATCTGCAAAAAAACAAGAACATGATCAATTTTTAAGTTTAAACCTTCAGAAAGCTAAGTAGTGCAGAAGGACTGTTTGGTTTTATTTACATACAACATTTCTCCTATGACATCCTCATAGGATGTCTATTTTTGTGCAGCAGTTTGACATTGCTTACTTATATGTGCTCTTTTCCCCTTCTATAATCTTAAAATATTTTTATACTGAACTGCTGTTGTTAAGCAGTTTGCATTTTCAGATTATTAATTTTAATTTATTAACATTAAATGATGTTTATCAGTACCTAAATGTACCTCAACTATGAAAATACCAGGTGAAGTATTATCAAAGGCTTCATTAACCTCATCACATATACTTACAGCTTCTCCCTATACTCTTATTTATGTGCATACATTAGTGAAAATAATGGCAACATATATTGATTCTACTGTGGATCAGATTTTAATTATTACAGTTCATAGAACAAAGACATCATTAAGTTCATGCAATGCACAACTGCTGTAGGATAACTTTACCTTCTTTGCAAAATCTTTCACAAATCCAGTTCTCTATGATGTGACTGGTTTTAATCACACTGCCAAAATGTAGAACAGTGTTCATAATTCAGGTGCTGAACACCAAGTACATCTTCAGTCTACATCTTCAGTGTGGGGGTCTCAACAACTTTTTGGAGCGGAGGAGCATCAACCATGCTTGCAAAGAGGTGAAGCTGAGGTATAGGTGCAGCTATCACCTACATGTGAATTTCCCAATTACAGAGCCAGCTACCGAGGCTGCATTTGCATGTGAACAGTGACAGGCAGGCTTAGTGGACAAGTGAAGATAAGAAGTAGGTGCAAAGTTTGCAGCTGATCAATGTGGACAGCACAGACATGCTATTTATCTTCCCAGTGCTCCTTGGAAAAGGCTCAAGGCACCTTCAAGGGCATTTCCTCTTACAAGAGAGAAAGTGAGCTCCTCTGTGGCTAAACTCCTTAGTGATCTATGAAGGATTAATTGTAGGGGGAAACGAGTAGAGCCAAGGTTGTGGAATTGATCTTTGGCTGAGAAGAGCACTCAAAACCACCACAGATTTCATAACAGCAGGCAAAACTGATTTCTTGGATCTAGTGCTGCATTGAGTTATGGAAAGGGTGTAGACAGGAAAAGATGACAGCAATACCACAGGGCAAAATCAGAGAGTAGGATCTGGCTGCATGTTGAGAGGAGATGGAAAAGAAGGCAGAAAAGATATTAATGCAAATTTTCTTTCCATAAAATCCACATATTCTACAATTTTTTTCAATTAGATTACAATTTCCATGATTGGTATCTGTTCATTGCAGTAATAAATCTAACCCACAGTTTCTAGATCCCATTATTTAATGAGACTTCAGAACATTATAATTTGATTACTTGCACATTTCTATCTGATTATTTGCACGTTTCTAAAGAAGTATTTTTCTGTGTGACATTCTGACCATTGCACACATCACAAAACACACTTTGGAGTAAATAAAACACTGGGGGTTTGCTTGCCAAAGCTTTCTAAAAATTGAAATGCAATTCCAAAACAGGACCTAACCTGCCTGTGTACAATCATGAGACTACTTTAGCATCCTTCAAAGACGTTTGCAAAGAGCAAAATTAACCATTTGAGCATGCCTATCAAGGCATTGATTCTGCAAATACTACCAGGCTTAATCTGTTTGAAAGCACGGGGACTATTCACGGTCAAAAAAGCTGTGCCTGTGAGTAAACTTTTGCCTCTCTCAGCCCTTGAAAGCAATCGCAGGCAGAATTTTTCTTCTGGATGGACAGTGCTCTCTCATTGGCAGTCCATAAGTATTAAATGACATATACTATAATTGTGAAAATTATACAGGACTGCCCCTAATAACAGTGTGTAGCCAGCAGTTGGCTCGGTGGTGAGAGAGAAGCGCTTAGTCATTCTGTGAGAGGCAGGCAGGAAATGTCGAGATGAAGTGTCGTAATTAGACACGTGTTATTGGTATTTATTAAAACACAACTAGTTACACTGGTTGTGCATATTCTGTAGGCAGACCTTGTGCAAACCCGAGTAATCTAGCCTTAGCTGTGCAATACAGACCTTGTTTACAATAGAGTTGTGCTGACCTAACTATATTAGTACAGTTAAAGCTGTACATATCCAGTTTAGGAGCTGTGTAAGAATAGCTTCCTTTTCCTTAGCAGTAGGAACACCAGCGGCAGTGTAAAACACCTTCATACCAGTATAACCACACTTCATTTTAAACAGTATAATTAAATGGGTTGTAAAAATTCACGCAGCTGAGATAACATAGTTAATTTGGTATATGATTTATGAAGAGACAAGATTGTCTACTTCACAAATAAATGTCAGTGGATGAATCTCACTCCTCTTGCATGTGAGAAGGAGGAGAAGTGAAAATAACCAGTGTTTATGATAGAACCTTTTTGTCTGAGCAACTTGTGACCTAACCAGCATTTGCAAACTCAGTGAAATGTAATGTATTCATTTGGCGGCTGCCTGTAAAAGTACTTGAATCAGTCTAAACTGATTCTTTGCATAGGAATGAAGAGGGAATCACTATGGCTGGATGGAGAGCAGCTGCTCATTTAAGAAAATACTAAAAGATCACAGAGGGATAAATGTGTCTGGCAGCATAAATTATACTATAATGTTCCAGTTTCTCATCTTGAAAACAGAAGGGATTTTCCTTCCATTTTTTCTTCCATTTTCATTCTTCCAGTCAGATAAAGTAATGCCTGTATACAAATAAGAAAAGGCCTGTGTTATGGCAAAAGCTGGTTAATACTCTCTGAACAAGATTTCTGTTTCCCAGTGATAACTGATGAGCACCATGGCGCTGGTGGACAGATGGCAGAACCAGGCAGCAAGGAATGGGCTTCTGCTTGGGCCCCTGCCTCTGGCCTGCTGTAAAACCTTTGGTAAACCACCTTCTCTCTCTGTGTCTCACTTTTCTCCTTTACAAAATGAGAGAAAGTCAATTTGCAAAGCAATTTGAGAAATAATGATGGCAAACAAGTTCTCTACATTAGTTGGGTGGAATTGTTACTAGCTTCTTTACCTTCTTTTCTTGTGCAAGAGCCACCATTACAGACAGAAACTTCAGTTTTGCTTATTAGATAATTTACTAATTTGGGATCTAAATCTGAATTCAGATTTCAAGTGAAGTTCAAAGTTTCAAATTATTGAATGTGTTTTTTTCAGTTTCATGTTAAATAAAGTTTCCATACAGAATATTTCAATAAAACACATTTTGTTCCTATTTATGATTGCAAGTATCAAAATGGAGACAATAAATCTGCTCAGCAATGCCACCTCTTTTTGAAGATTCCCCTCACTATGTATTTCTAGAGAAATTGATCTAAGTACCTCCTTTACCAAACACTACCAGTAACTCCATTAGTAACCTTGTTTCTGACACTATAACCAGATACATCATATGAAAGTAGTGAACTGAATGCATCATGCACTGGGTGGCTGCTGAGAAAGATACGCTGAAAGTTAGGAAAGAGAAAATAGCACACAAATATGGTATCTAACAAACTAAACAAGGATTTGGAGCCCATTGTTCCTTGCTGTACATTACTAGTAAACTTACTACAACTACACTGACAACAACAAAAAAGTTTTGATTTTCACAATTACCTGTAATGTGGCACATCTGATACATAAACTCTAGAACATGGAAATAAAACTATTCACATGTCAAAATATTTTCAGGATCAGAACTGATATACAGTCATGGAATCATAGACTAGTTTGCGTTGGAAGTGACTCTTAAAGCTCATCTAGCCCAATCCTCCTGTAATGAGCAGGTTAGACTGCATTAGACCAGGTTGCCCAGAGCCTCATCCAGCCCGACCTTGAATGTTTCCAGGGATGGGCTATCCACCGCCTCACTGAGCAACCTGTTCCAGTGTTTCATCACCCTAATCATAAGAAATTTCTCCCTTACAACTAGTCTAAATCCCCACTCCTTTTCATGACTTTCTTCTACCCAAGTGGGATGCAGTACTCAAGGTGGAGTTCCATCAGAGTGGAGAGTACAGGGGCAGAATCACCTCCCTTGACTTGCTGCCCATGCTGCTTTGGATGCAGCCTGGGATAGTTCCTACGCTTCAAGTGCACACTGACAGCTCATGTCCAAATTTTCATCCACCAGCACGCCCAAGTTCTTCTCCACAGGGCTTCTCTCAATCCATTCATCCCCCAGCTTGCAATGATACCAAGGGTTGCCCCAAAACAGGTGCAGGACCTCGCACCTGACCATGTTGAACCTCATGAGATTGCCATGTGCCCACTTCTCGAGTTTGTCCAGTTCCTCTTGCCTAATTGAAACTGTCTCTATTTTGGTTTTACTGTTGTCTCTATTTTGTATGTACTAGTTAAATTTATGCACATTAATCACACATTTTATATTTGAAATATTTCTGTAATGACATTTTTGTTGATATAGCACAGAAAATAATCTAAAGCATACATTTTAATACATTCTTTGTCATATTATTGAATCTATTTCATAATGCACCACTCCTTCACTTTTTCATTTTCTGTGTTCTTGGTAAGTGCAAGAAATTCTCTTTATATGTCATCATATCTATGCATTATAATAATACATTATTTTCTGTAATATAGAAACTTTGTTGGCATGCAAACGGTTCATTACACAATTCCCGGTAAATCTTTCCAATATTTAAAGGTATGATCCTGAACACTGGTGACCCAGACCCCGCTGGCTTTATCAATATGAATTTTTGCTGAGCTGTTTGCCAGGATGCACGCCGCGAAATATATAAATAGCTTTTGTTTTACTAATAGTCTTTTGGATATCATCCCAACATCTTCTGGCCATTCCAAATCATGTTTGCAAGAGATGGGTTTGAAGCAATTCTCCAAACTCAACGACTTCCCAGTTCAACTAAGCTCAGAGGCAGGCTCTGATGTACTCCCTTCTCTTACCAAGCTCTAATTCTGCTCAGATTTGTCTGAAAATGGATTTTTAACATGCATATATGGATGACAAGTACAGTCTAGGAGCTAAACAGATTGTGTTTTTCCTGTCCTTTAGTTGTAAACTATCTATCTTTCTGGCTCTAACTTAGGAAAGCACTTTAACCTGTGATTAAACCCCAGTGAAATCAAGACTTCAGCACACATTCAAGGCTCAGCCTACACTTCAGTGTTTAAATGGGCAGATTAATAACATGCATTCCTGAAAGAGTATTTATCATGGTAAACCATTATTTCACTGTGAATGGAAAACATAGGCAATCCACCAAAAGAAATCTATGAGATCATGAGACACTTGAAAATATATTAAATAACACTGAGACAACTTAAATAGTCAAATTTTGTGAGGTCTGACGTAGTAAGTTTGGTAGCTCCACCCTTTCCATACCCTGCAGGTGACTCCTGGCGTTATCTCAGTCCTCCACAACCTCCACTCCCTTATCACTCACCTTCAAGAATTCAGTTGATCTCTTGAAACATCCATGGAAATGATGTATACTTTTACTGAGAAATGCAGGGAGGTACCATTCACCACTCCTTGCTGAAAAACCCGTTTAATTTATAGATATGAATATACAGTAGCATATACATGTATATTTACGGATTTCTGCTTTCACTTTTATACACCTCTGCAACAAACTTTGCAACACCAGTATTTTATTCTTTCTAGGGAAATAAGGAATTTGTGTATATTAACCAAGTAAACGTAGATTCATCTCTGTGTAGCACCTTATCTGACATTTTTCTGAACTGCAAATTGGCTGCATCAATGTTATTCTGTGCTTTCTAGAAGTCCTCAACTAATCTGTCAGCATGCTGAAGGTGGGAGACTATTAGAACATTCTATATATGCTATATCCTGTTGAAATATGGCAGAGCTCATATGGTCCTTCCACAGAGACCTTCCAGGTATAGGAATTTACAGGGTGCATTCTGATCTGACAGAACCAAATGTACACCATATTGTTTAATGCAACCTAAATATTTTAACTAATGTTTAATCTTCAGAAGCAGATTTTCCAATGTCATATCAATGCAAATATTCTGTGGTGGCTTCTTGTGAAGTCCCTTATATCGTAGTGTACAAATGGCTCTTCTGATTATCTTATGATATGGAAAAGGAACTGAGAGTGAAAGAAACAACTCTAACGCAAGACGAAAGGAGCATTCACAGTTGTATGTGATAAAACCTTCCCAAAGAGATAATTATGAAACTTATTTTCTCCATTGGCATTACCTTAACCTCTTACCAAGACATTCAGCCACTGCAAACAGCAACCAATACTGTCTGCAACTATTATACACTACTATGGGTGTTGTTCCAGCCAAATACAGCCCACAAGAAAATTCCTGTCATACTACCATTACCATCTTGTACAATCTTGGACTGGAGATGAAAGGAAACTACTAATTCAGGAGGTGCATGCATCTCAGCAGAAGCTGCTGCTTCCATATGAAGGAGTGGTTTGTCATTTCTTGCCAAGGAGACACTGGTATATTTGTCCAGCAGCTCAAGGGTTAAAAAAGTGGAGACTGCAGGAGCATGAACCTCTATAAATCTTTTCACCTTCTAGGAATGGGTTGCTGCTGCAATAATATTATCACAAGACCCTGTCTGCAGAGAGTTCTGCCACCATTCCAGTGAGTGCAGAGATGTTTTGGTACAACCTCTCTATTCAGCCCCGGGAAGTCTGACAGCCTGGTAAGACCAGTGGAAAGACACAGCTTTTACCAACAGAGCAGCACCATACTGTCCACTGCGCCAATGATGACAAACTCTTGACAGGTGATAAATCATGTCAACCGCCACAGCTGCCATAATGTTTCCATTGTGACTGTATCTATGCATCTATTTATTGTGATGTTTTATCTTGCGAGTTTTAAATATGATGTAGTAAAACACGGTGCAGTGTAATCCAAATGCAATTAAGCAAGTAACTGTAAAAGCCAAAATTAGGATACAGAGAACAATGTATTTCAGGTTAAGTGGGAACAAGATTACTTGTTAGTTGAAAATAATGAGCACCTTCAGTGCCTTATGTGTATGCAAATAATAGGTGTGCCAAAGGAGTATAATCTCAGATGACATTACAAAATCTACCACCGTGAAAAATAAGAGGAGTGCACTGGAGAATCTAATCATTATGGAATTAAAAGAAAATCCCCCCCAAATCAACATCACAAGCAAAGAAGAATGTTGATTTAACACACAACTGCATAAACTCAAAACCTGCCTGCCCCCAGTGAGACATGCCTCAGGCGAACCCCTGAAATGGGCTGGTAAGCAATTAAAATGTTCTCTGCATCTACAGTTTAAAAAACATAATTACCAATCACAAGAGCTTGTTATCATCTGTTCATCCGTATCATAATTGCACATAATTCTGTACAATACAGAATAGTTAATGCAAACAATCACACACTCCAAATTTGAGGCCAATCATAGAAAAAATGTAAGCACTTATCACTGACTTCAGATGAGACCAGCAGCAGCAGTGAAACCAGGCAGTTATTAAATTTCAGCTGAGCCATTGCTAGGATTTTCTTTGTAAAACAAATGAGGCAGTACTTTTAATGTACATTGGAAGTACTTTCTACCGCTAGCTCATGTAACAGTTTTCAAAACTCCCTTGTCACAAATAATGACAAGCAGTGACTGTCTAGAAAAGTCAGTTAACAAGTTTGCTGAAAAGAAATTGCAGCTGAATACCTCACTTTCACTGCATGATACATTAACAGGCAGTTGGCGGTGAATCTATGAAACAAGGAACATGGACTATACTATCATATGTATGGATAACTTCATTCACAGAAGGAAAACTGCACAGACACACAGAAAATGTACCAAGTATCTTAGGGAGTTGAATCCAACCTATGGGAATTCACTGCCTCATTTAAAACTGGATGACTGTAAGCACAGAAACTGCCTTCTTTACTTTTCCAAATGTGCACGTCTTGAAGATGAGAGGGCAAAAAACATGTTTCAGTTATAAGAGCCTATTTCTGCTCATTGGTCTTCCTACCAGTTTCATAATAGCTCCAGTCTGCACAGTGTCTAAAATCCAAGAGAGCTATTCAGGTCACCTAATATTCACGGAAGAGCTCAAAATTTACTAGAGTTTCCATGTCGGACTCCAAAATTTTCTATATAGATCCCCCCCCAGCTACTTAAAAGTATTCCAAACTGAACTCTTAAAGCTGTAATTGAGAAAGAAATGCCTAAGTTCATCCCCAGAGAGGCCATTCCCACACCTAGCATCCATGAGTAGCTCTGAATTTAGCTCAAATTCCATTTAGTACTCCCAGCTGACATTAGCACTCTTATCCTGCCTGTGGAGTGAGCTCTTCCAGAAGACTGCTCTAACCAGCAGTGTAGAGAATACCTCAGGATGAGGTCCACATCTCCCTCCTTTCAACTCTCAGTAACTCACTCATGAGATAGAGACAGTATTCACAGTTTGCACTACAAAACTGGGTAAACTGCATGCATATAAAGGGAAACAATCCCAAGACTTCTAGACTTGTCATTTCAAAGGAGGATCTCCAGCAACAAGATAAAGGGAGTTTGGGTCTGGTTCTATATTACTCTTGGTTCTGTCTTTCCGTTCTGAACAATAACCTAGCAGCAACAAGAGGGATGGAGAGTAGCCTGTATCCTTGGGCATTCTACCATTTGCTCATTCCTTGGGAAAATCAGAATCCATGGGTGCAGCTTACTCAAGACTGAAAAGGTCCTAAACCTAGACCTAGACCAAACATTTTTGTCTTCCAGGACAAATGCCCAAATCAACAGGTACCTTTGCACAGGACTACATAGCACTTAACTGTCAGCGCAGCGGGCCAACAACAGCTGCCTAGCATCATCAGGAGGTAGCACAAGCCAAGAACCATCCCTGACAGGAAACCTGGATGCAGCCACACTGGTTTTCAGGAGTGGGAAGAAAGAACAGTCATGAGGATGTGAAGTGGGAGCCCCCTATGGCTCCTATTTACTTGTAAAAATGTCTTGGTGTCAAGAGTTTGTTCTGGCAAAGCCAGACCTGCTGACTCTTCAGATGGTTTTCAAAAATGTTCTGCACTGATGAGCTCTAAGCAGTTCTCCGTTTCAGCATGTGGGAGTGCTGGATCAGCAGGCAGACGTAGGCAGTCGGAGCAGAGAAGCTGGTGCCTCACACAGGTGCCCTGAATTCCTTTTTACAGGGCCTTATAGTTTTTCATTGACTATGGAAGAAATATTGTCATAATATTTTTTGCCACAGCAATACTTCAATTCCAAATACAGAAATCACTTTCATGCATAACAGCGAAGCATGGAATTTTCATCTTGTTTCTTTCATCTTCATTTCCTACCTGGAAAAGTTTGAAGTCAAATACTGTTCATTGTACAGAAATACATGAATCTATGAAAGCATGCTCTCAGGAATAAAAATCTATAAAATCAAAACATTGCAATAAGCCAGAAAGTGATGCCCTTGGCTATCAATTCTTATTCAATGCCATGAATATTGACATAGTTATTCTGAGAAATAAACTATTCTCTTCTTTAATGTTACTGCATTCATTCTAGCCCTTTAACAAATAATGTTCAAGCGATCCATCTTGTAGGATTATACTCCCATCTGTGATCTGTACTTGTGGCCCAATCCTGCCATCTAATATTCTCCTCTGATACACCACCCTGCATAGCTTGATTAGCTCAGTCTTTAGTGCCTCCTCCCTATGTTATGTGAACACAGTAGGGCCTGCAGTCAGCCTCAGAAAAAAAAACCCAAAACTTTCTTACAGGAAATGACCCCTACAAATGAATTCTCTACACCTGGAAAAGCTGGCTGGGTTCAGGCATTTAAATGCTCCTTTATTTCATGACCTCTTCAGCTGCCAAAATGTGTGGGGGTTTTTAACACCAAGACAGCAATTTTTGTTCAGCCAGTTAAAGCTATGCCTGCTTTTTTGTTTCTTCACAGTTGATTTTGAAATAGTATCAAACTCAAAAGACACCCCTATTTGAACAAAAAAAAAGTCCTAATGAAACCAGAAAACAAGTCGTTTTCATCTCAACAGTGATAACTCTCTTGAGAGAGAACACCTATTCAGCCTAAACGCATGAACTGGCCTTGGAAAGTGAGGTCGTTTTCTCCCATGAACAAGTTCCCATGAGTAACTCTTTAAATGAGCATCTAAATCTAATTCAGTTAGAATTACAAGCCAAAATACCATGAAATATACTTTAGAGAGCATATCAGTGGAGCTGCAAAATATTGAAATATTAGCTACTTCTTGACAGAAAAATACCCTCTCCTCCTCTTGTGCTGCTCAAATGGTTTCTATTTCAGGCTGACAGCCCTGTAGTCAATCACACCACTTAGAAATCTCTTCCTAGAGCAGCTACAGCTTTGGAAATGCAGATACTAGAGCTCCACATGTACTGCCAATTTTTTTCCCTTAATATCAAAATAGTAGTATTTTTGGTTGGGCTTCAATACCCTTTTTTAAATGCCGCTTTTGTCAAACTTGACTTTTTCTCCTATTGTATATGAACTCTTTGTAATGGGTGCTGGTATTAATCAGCCACTCTTAACAGTCCTTTGATATCTACGGAATTAGTTATTTCTAACGGCAGTGCTTCCCAGCCTATCAGTTCTATCAGAATGCAGCAATGGCCATTTTTCCTTTTGCTCCCACACAGATAAAACAGTTCACACACATAAAAATATCAACATTATTATTAAGAACAACAATAATAATCTTATTACAGCCTATAAGTCATGTATACAGATTCTTTCACCTGTCTCAGCTTTCAAACCAAGTTTGAGGGGTTTTTTCGGTTTTTTAAGCATCTGAAAACATGTAAGCTTTTTGCTTTGCAATTTTTTACTATGGGATCAGATAAATAACTTTTTTGATCAGTCAAAACATAATGTCAAAGTGCCAGGACAATAAGCCATTAATACACAAAGGAATACTTTTCTATTACCAGGGTCTGCAACAGAATATCTTGTTAAGAAAATGCTAAGGAAAAGAATAATACCTTCAGTGCAATTACTTTAAGAACTCAATAAAATTTCAAGTGTTTCTTTCACCTTTCACTTTATACAGATCATTAATAAAGATGGTAGTACATTCATTCCAAAATCTGTGGCCCGATTGTCAGCTAGAAGAATGCATTCAACTCAGTTTTCAGCATTTTCACTGACTAAGAATATGGCCAATATCTGAAAAAAAATAAATTGGTGGAATTAGTGTAGAACAATATTGTATCTCTGCCGAGCAAGGCAGGGATTGGATGCTGATGCTGCAGGCTACTCAAGGATGTTTAATTGTATTCATGAACTATTTGTAAGACACTGAGCTGCCAAAACCTCAGACATTTCCAACATGGTAATTCTGGAATGGCTGTAGTATATAGGAAAAAACAGATGTCATAATGTGTTTCATCTAGTTTAAAACTTAACATGTAATTAACTTAATAGCTTGACAATAGCTGATGTAGCAACAAATATAATGCAATTAAATTCATACCTCATTATGACATCAAATTCTTCTACATATGCATTACAAAAAATGATCAGATTTTGAGACATTGGTATATTTAATGGTGACTAACTGTCCTTAAAATGCAATTGCATGTAATATTTGCTGTGTATTTCATCACTTGTGAAAATGATTTCATTTTTGTAACGCTGTACTTCCTGTAGTCCTTTCATTACGCCACAAGTGAAAGCTATGCCTTGGTGTACAGTTTCAAATGCTGTATCTGGGTACTTGGACCTTTACATTCCTTATGTAGTATAATGTTCTCATTTTTTTATCTTTTTGTACTGCTTGGCTGTTTGTCCAAACTGCTGCAGACAATTATCGTGGTTCTTTCTCATCTTCTCTGAATACTTTTTACAGTAGACCTCAGGTGGTCTGTTTGATGCACATGGCACCATGTTGAGACAGAGTCCTGTTCATGTATTACTTTGGACTGCCCAAAGGTTTCTCAAGGTATTATTAGGGTTTCCCAATTGTTAGTGCTGCAGGATGAAAAAGGGTAAGAGTAACACTGAAGCAAAATAATTTAAAAAAAAAGTAGAGTCCTAAAGAAATACCAACACCAAGCCCAGACACTTGTTACAGAACAGCACTGCCTGACCTGCGGTTTCTGTGACAGTTTCCAACATGCAGTTTGTGTTCAAAGAAAACAAAAATACATTCTGAGGTTATAGTGATCAAGTTGCATTAAACAGAAAATAAATTTACTTTGAATTACGTGATTGATTTTTCAGGTGATTCAGATCTTCCAAACTCACCTATTAAAGATATTGAAACCTCTTCCAGAAAAGTCTGAAAGAAAAAGGGTTGAACTGTGGCCTAATGGAAGTCCCACTAAAATTTAATGTCACATTCCATTCACTGCAGTAGATGAGGTCCTTGATGCTGACAACAGAGTGCCCTCTAATCCTGTGGGTATCTACAGCTTGGTTTTCCACTGCACAGGGATATTATTAGGAAAGCGGGATCAGTAAAAAGGAATCTGAAACCTGATCTAGGGCTGAGGAATGCCTTTTGAATATGTCATTTGAACCGAGTTATTACTTCTGGGAGGTGTGAATGTCTTTGCTCAAAACCTGAAATGGACCCTGAAAAGTAGTAAAAAAGTTAGGCAAGCCTTTGTGGAATTAAGAAAAGTAGTTTCAAAGAGATAATTATAATTTTGAATCTGTGCATCAAGGTTTCAAATAAAACTCATCATGAGTCTGTTGGATAGTCTCTGTTTCAGTTTACGTTAAGGTCCATCCATTTTCTAGATTTTAAGAACACATTATGAATTTATGTATATATTTAGATCTCACACACTTAGATGATCTTCTGAGTTCTTCAACTACATTTATTCCCTCACAAATAGTACTATATCTCCATTTCTAAAATACTGAATGTTTTTATCAAGCATTTCATTTGAACAGTATATGAACTGTGAACAAGAGGATTGTCTAATGATTGCCCATCACGACTTTCAAAGTTAACTAATATATAATCCCTGCTCAGGGAAAATCAGGTGATTTTTATTGCACCTACAAGGAAATTTTAGGGAATATTATAAACTGATTGACTTAAGGAAGTAAGAAGAATGGCTGACAATAAAATGCTTACAAGCTGTGGCTATGTAACACTGAACTGCTGTGCAATTTCTCCCTTCAGCAGGCTCCTTAAAGAAAAAAATACTATAGGACGAAATGCATACTTTTTTAGAAATTTATTGGAGACTCTTTCAGCAGGGATCACAATGAAAAAGGGAAACGGTGCTACTTGCTGAGGCTGACAGCTAAAGGCACAAGTCCATCAGTCACTCAGTTGTGGTTTAGCATTCTTTTCAATACAGATCATTTAGCCTTCATTTTCCAAACAAGTGCTGTCACCTACAATGCACGCCCACATAGTTGTTCTCAGTGAGTGCAGGTTGTCACACAGAGGCAACAAACAGGGTTCCCATAGAAAACTTCCATCTTTGATAGCAATTCAGAAAGGAAAAGCCACTGATTGCAGCTCACATGCTCTATCCCTAAGGCTTTTTGGAGGAAAAGTTCATTAGCTGCTTCGCATGCCAAGGGACCAGCTGTCCTTCAGCACATGGAGCAACTCTGATTGACCAGGAGGACAAGTGGGAAATAAACTCACAGCAGTGCCAGCATGGCATATGGTCATGTACCAGCTGTTTCTGAAATGCTTGCCAAATGGAGATCAGAACTGGGTTGGTTGTTAGGAAAATGAAACCCAACAAAAACCAACCAACAAAGTTCCACTATCGGGATTCCTGAGATCTGACCACAAAACCAGAGCTATCAATTTGAAATGTCACACAGCAACTACGTGAATATTCAGAATAATCTGTCATTGGTCTCCATGCTCTGACTTGCTCCATTAGGAGAACACCAATGTTCTGAGCATCTGTTCCTTCTACAGAGCTTTAAGAGAAAAAATGTTTAGAAAGGGTGAAATAAGTTAAGTGCATTCCTATTGATGATATACATTACTAGTACACTGAGGATATGTGCAGGAGACTGTATGGAGATTGATTTAAATTGGTGGCAATTGTTACTACAGACAAATCCCAGGTGCCTCATATTTTAGTATATTTTATTCTACCTTGAAAAGGGGAATTCAAATTCTGAGCTCCTGAACAAAAGGAGATTTGATTGCAATTGGCGCGAGTTGTGTTACAGTGGTGGTGAAACGCTTCTGATAAACCAGGGGAATGACTCAGCAGAAAACAGTCAGCAGGATTTTTCCCCCAAAGCTTTTCAGTTTCTGCTTTTCATAACAAGAAAATAACTTGAACAGTAATTAAATGGTTCAGAGAACGAGCCTGTCCTTTTATCACAGGGTTTAAAGCACTACTTTCTCTTTAGATCTCTCCCAAAATACTCCTGCAAGGTTTGGAGAACGTAACTGATCAACCTCACATTCATACAACATCAATTACTGCCTCAGCGGCATTTAAGAGAATGCTGGTAGTTTATGTAGCTACACAATCCTGCATACTTAATTTTTGGATAGCCTAAATCAGATTTATGATTAAATTAGGTGCTAAGGATGTTCAAAAGTGGCAAACCCTAGCTAAAACAAAAATAAGAATGCTGCTGCTCTGTATCAGGAAATGAGTATACAGGCTGGGAGGCAGTGTTTGCATTCATGTTTCTTATGAGATGTATTTTTAATATACAGACTTAACTTGTTGAAAGGCCTAAATGGGACTACATCCGGTACTGGGGGATCATCTTTTCAAAGACAGTCTTGGTTCCAGCGACTGAAGATGTTGTGCACAAAAGAAGCAGTGTGAGCCGACATGGATGACACACTGCATTTGGAACTCTAGGAGCCACACGTTGAGCAGTGAACAAAAGGAAGCAAACCTCAGGATTACACAGACAGAAGACTAACTTTGACATCTTACATAATATTGACTTTCCTTACGCCTGTATGTGTTCATGTATTTGAGAAATGTGGGGTGGTAGTGTACACCTGAAAAGGGCATCATTATTTTCCCAATTAAGAAGCTTAATGAGTACTTTGGTGTGTCATATTTTCAGCCTTACAGTGGCCCATTTTCACCCATCTACTATGCTAAAAATGTTGCCCTTTCATTACTCCACGGTTGTGTAAACAGTTGTGATTAAACTGGCATTTAATCAATTGGAACAAAATCTCCGTGGCTCCGGAGGAGCTCACCTACTAAACCCGACTTTCAATGGCACCAATCTTCTAACAGACGACTTCCCTTCCAGACGGGCTTTCATTGCGCAGTAAAATAAACTTTTATTTGCTAACCTTGCCCTCGGAGTCGTTAAGAATTTCAAAAGGACCTCACATGACAAACACCGTACGCTCCATCATTATCCCCCGCTCCCTCCCTCGCATTCCTGCGCCGGCCCTGCCTGGGTGTTCCCCTCCCCGGCGGCACAGCCCTCCCGAGGGGCGCGGGTGCTTCCGGCCGGCGGCTCTCCCGGCTGAGCGGCTGCCCCGCGGGCTGGCGCCGCTCCGCCGCCCGACCGGTGACTTCCGAGTGCCTCGTCCGCCACTTCCCTCCTCAGGCGCCCGGCGGACAGCGCGGCGCTCTCCCGGCGGGCGGGAGGCTGTACAACCAGGGCAAAGGGACACTTCCCCTCCTCCCCCCGCCCTTCCTGCGCCGCGGCCCCGGCATGAAGGCGGCTCGCCGGTGCCCGGGCCCTACGGACGACCACGGAGATAGAGACAGGGACGGAGCGGAGCGGTGCTGTGCGGTCGTCCCCCGCATGCCGCCCACCGACACGATGCTCGCCAACCCCTTGCCGCCCGCCCGGCGCAGCCCCACAGATGTGGGCTCAGGGATCCGGGCCGCCCTCTGGGCGGAGGGATACGGGGCGGAGCCGGCGGCGCGGTCCGCCGGGGCGCTGAGTCCCGTTGCCGGGTGACGGAGCGGCCGGCCCGGCCCCTTCCCTCCCTCCTTCCCTCCCCGTGGCGCTGGAACCGCCGCCGCCGCCGGTTTACGTAACGCCTCCCGGGGCAGGTCTCGGCTCCGTCCCGCCCGCCTCACTCGGGGACGGCAGCAGCGGGACGGAGTCCGCCGCTTCCTCCGGCTGCCAGAGGCCCCAGGGCCCCGCTCTGCGCCGCCACGGCAGGTAAATGCCCGCCGCGGGCTCGGGGAGCAGAGGGAGGGGCAGGGCTGAAGGGAGGGAGGAAGAGTGGCAGCCGCCCTGCCCGTGGAACGGGAGGACGGAGCCGGGAGGCGGCGGTGGGCGCCCATCCCCTCCCCCGCTTCCTTCCCGCCGCTGCGCTGGGACAGGCGGGCTGGACCCCCGGGAGCGCCGGGCCGGCGGCTCGGGGCCCGGCCGGGAAGGCCCGCGCATCCCTGCCCTCTCCGCTAACAGCCCGGGAAGAGGAGGAGTTGCGGGGCCGGGCCTGGTCCCTCCGGGAGGACGGTTTCCCGGGACGGCGCGTCCCGCTCGTGGGCTGCGCCTGGCGCAACGCGGCGGGAGCGTGCCGGGGGGCGCGGGAGGAAGGGGCCGGGGAGGGGGTGACAGGAGCGCCGNGAGCGGCTTGCGCTGCGGCCAGGAGGGAGGCGCCGGCCTTGAGCGGGAGCCGCGTCTCGGTGCCCTCGAGCCGGGTCACGCCCGGGAGCAGAGAAGGAGAAGGAGGGAGGGGAAGGCGGCACCCAGCACCCACCCGCCGCGGCTGCCGGCCCGCGCCGGTGTCACCCGGCGCCGGCAGACGGGAAGGCGGAGGATGCGGCGGTTCGGGGCAGAGTAGGGAGATCCCGATCCGGGCAGCACCTCGCCTGCCCTGCCTGACCCCGAGGTTGAGGTGCCGGGGCTGTGCCGCTGCCGGGACCGGCCCGTGCTCACGCCGTGACCTTTCATCCTGTGCGAGCGTTCAGAGCGCAGCAGCGACTGCGCACCGGGGAGGGGGAGCCGGGGACGGGCCGGGGCCGATGGAAACCGCCCCGGCTGAGCCGCGGCGTTACAGCGCTGCCCTGGGGGCCGATCTGGCGGGGCTCGCTCCCCTCCTCCTTTTTTTTTCTTTTTTTTTCCTTTTTTTCCCTTTCCAGCAGCATTGTCCTTTAGGGCCTATTGAAGGCAAAAGGCGGATAGGAAAGCAAGGGCTGCTGCTGTTTGAGGAGGCGGAGCTGGGCTGATGGGAGACTGACGGGAGCCGCGTCCTATGGGCGCTGGGAGCCGGGCGCCGCTGGGGCGGGACCGCCGGCCGCGGCCTCTCGCGGGCGATGGGCGGGGTGGGGGACAAGGTTTGGCGAAGGTTACAGCTGAATGCAGAAGTGACACAAACTGACACTTCGCTCCAGCAAACTCGTTTCCATCTTCTCTTCGTGTCGTCTCGATTAAAAGTATACACCTATTGAGTCGTGTTGTGAAACTTTGAGAAAAGCGAAAGTGCGGTGCTTTTCTTCTGTCTTGTCTTTGTTATAATTACTCATTGCAGTACCTGATACTGATCTGAAGGGTGAAAATAGTATGATTTGCTTGTCCTTCCTTTCAAATAAAACGCATTCCTGTATTCTGATGTTTTCTGTGTATAAGTGATTTGGGTTGTAATTTATAAGCTTGGGATCAGAAGCCTCTATGATATATGTAGTTGATTTTCCTCATTCAAACCCTTTTAAATGTTTATGGTTTCTGTTGTACACCATATATTTCTTCTGTGTTCCTGGGATGAAGTGGGAATTGCTGATCGACTTTGGTTTAGCTGTCGAAAGTGAACTCATGATAATTCAGTAGATAATTGTGTAAAACAAAGTATTTCACTGCAGTGCTTAAACCCTAGGTATTGCAGGCTCCTCACAATCCATGGGAGTCTGTAATTGACATTTTTCTTCATTATTTAAGACAAAAATATGCCTTATAAAAGTAAATGACATGGAACTTAATTGTTACTTGACATGTAACTGTGCAGATTTTATTTTGTACTAATCCTCCATCTGCTGTTTCTTGTTAGTATGGATATGCTAAAATGGTAGTGTACGATCATTCTCTTCCAGTCAATAAAGCATATCATATAGGTGTCAAAATCTTCTCTTTTGATCATTGAGTTACAAGAGGGGATGTAGGTGACTTGAATAAAATTAGTAGTATGTTATATGTTCATAATGTTATTTATTTGCAAAGACTTGACAATTATAGGGGAAATCCTGTCACAGTCCATTAAAAACATCAGCAGCTTATATCCCCACCATGTTCTGCTTGACAGATATTAACACGTGTACAGTGACAGAACTTTATCAGCCTGTTTGGGGTACCATTGGGATAAAGATCTTTTGAGTCCACAGATGCTGCAAGTTTGGATTGGGTATATGACCCTCCAGCTTTTCTGCTCATGAGCAGTGGAATTGGAAGGAAAGTAAGGGTCAAACAGATCTATATGTGACCCAGGAAGAAAAAATGGAGGCCTTCACCTTCTCTTACCTTATTATGCCTGTTTCTTAGGCATATTTCATCATTCCCCACTTCTTTTGTTGTTGTTGCTATTTGTTATTCTTCCAAGTAAGAGAAATTCCATAGGGGTACAATGATGTCAGCATTTTCCTTTGCTCATTTGCTGTGCATTCTAGCAGGAATAGGGACAGAGGAAGATCTGGATACTGCTCAAAACTTCATTATTTGTCCATCTTGAGCATCTTGTTTCTAGGCAAATAAGGAGAATGAAGCAACCAAGAGGTTGCACAGGTGAATTTTCTTGAGGGATTTTACTGGGTTTTAGGCATAGTGTTGTAGAGTCAGAATAGACACTTCATATACTTAGCTAGAAACCCAGCAAAATCATGTCTCAGTTTGCTGCTTCTTTAAGCAATAGCTAATAACTAAAAGTAACAATTTAGTACTATAATAGGATAAGTAACAGTGTCTGGTAAAGGAGAATGTGGTGAAGGCAGTAAGACTTAGAATTCCTGTAGAGTTGGAGAGAGAGCGGGAAATATTCCTGTTATCTGCATTGCTAATGGAGCTTGGAATATGAATGATCTAGAAGCTATTTAATATGTTCTGTTTACTGGGATATTCTGTTTTTAGGATATTCTTCTGCCTCATGGAACAGAGATTGGAATCCTTCATTTTTGTCCAAGAAAAGTGACAGGCTGGTTGGATCATTTGTAAATGTAATTGCAGAAATGAGTTGTTGTGTTGTCCATCCCTGTAGTCCCGCCCAAGAATTTTGTCCGACTAAAGTCAATTGCGTGATACAAAATAAAAATGTTCAGATGAGTAAATGTTCAAATGAGTATTGGCATGCTTAGTTACATTTCAATACAGAGACAAAGGAAAATTGTCTGATTGGAAGGAAAGTTATGTTTTTTTTATTAATTTGGAAATACTTTACCAGATTTTTCTAGTCAGAAGTACCATGTAACTGCAGGACTGTCAGAGTGTTCTAGTATAAAAAGATCTAGATGAGCTAGTTATAATATTTTTAGTAAAGAGCATCTTGCTCTGCTTTCCTGAAAGTTGCTTGGGTACCTTTTTAATGGATGGTAAGAGATTGACTGTGTGTTCTGTTGGCCCACAGCGGTGGTTGGGGGTGGGGGGAAGGGTTGAGTAGCTTAAACATTCAGTACAAAGATTATTCTTTCACAGACATCTTACTAGCAGCTATTTCTGTAGCTTTATTGGAAGCTACTGAATATTTTAAATTTTTAATCATCTACTTCCTTTTTAATTTCATGTGCAGGATGTTTGGATCTGCCTGCTTAATACTATGCATTGTTTGTTTCTGCATCTAAATTCTGTTCATAACTTTGATACCAAAGAGAACATATGGAACTTGTCTTTCCAAGAGATTTATTTCTGAGGCAATAGTGTGGAAATTTAAATAGCGAAGTATTTAAATTAATTTTTCACTCTTGTGATATTACGTGTAATAGTTTAATTCTATTAGTGTGGAAATTTAAATTATGAAGTATTTAAATTCATTTTTTTCAGTTCTGATATTGTATGTAATAGTTTAATTATATCCTGCTAAGTCTGTGCTCAGGCTTGCTATAGTGATTTTAATTTTTAATATCATTTTGGGAATGTTTAAATTTCTGGGTTTTACCGTATTGAGGAAGAAATTTCAAATAGGCAGTCCATGCTAATGCCACTTGCGTCTGTAACTTTCTAGGCCTTATTCTAGAAAGGATTGCATGTGAAAATTTATACTCTGTGCAAAAAAGTTTGTTAATTAATAAAATAAATTGTAACAGGGATGGAATCGGAATAATTTTGTGGGTTTTTTACAGCTTTTAAAAATCTTCCTCTAGTTACTATTAAATTTACCAAAGGAACACGGTCTGCTGGATAAAGTGCTGAGCTAGGATTGAGAAAAGAGACCTGCAATTTTCTATCAGCTCTTCCACTGAGTGAATTCAAGTGAAATTTCATTTTAATGTGCTTGTGTTTAAGGTGCTGTATGGAAAGGAGTAGCTGTTATCCCTTTTGTAGGTTGTTAAAATTGTGTGCGCTTGTTTTTATGGTTTCGTTAGATGGACTGGCTTGGTTGTAGAAGAATTCTGAAGGGAGACATGGTTGCATTGCAGATAAGATTTTATATATATAGACTGTGGAAGAAAGTACACAGAGAGAGATATGGGAGTAAGAGACTGGGGGTAGCTGAAGGCCAGAAAAAATAAAGCAACCTGTCATAAGATGGTACAGTTTTAACATCAGAGCGGCAGAGCGGAGTTGCAAGATCCGTATCCTCTGCAGGGTTATTCCAGGTAGTGTTAGCTTAGTCAGGACTTAGATTAAGATAGTAATCATCAACAGTAAAGCGGGAAAACATGCTAAAACATACACGGATTGATTCAAGAAGTTATTTTGTTCATTTAGCATATGTCATATGTACTTTTTAAGAAAATGAAAGCCTTTATTAGCCTAAAGGAAATGGTCTGCTTGAAGAATCACTAATGAAGAAATCAGTAATGCATATTGCTCCCACTGAATGAGTAATTAATTCTCACTAGATCCTTGTGACTCTGTAATGTGTTATTATGAACTTGAAACAAATTTGAAGACTGTGGCTGAGTGGATGTGCAACTTTAAAACATTGCATTGTATTTAGGACACAGGAATATCCTGAAAGAAACAGAGGCAGCTCCCAGTGATTTGTTGCTTTGATACCTTTACTTTTAAAAGTCCACGAAAAACTTTTACTGTTTCATGGTATTTGACTCTGCTCTCTGAAGATTTTGAGCTAATTACTGTTACTAATTAGCTAAAGACTGCTATTCAGTGAATTCCTCTTCTGGTTTTGTCTTCTGGGGTAGAAGTTCGCTCTGCTGCATATTCAGCTCTTGCATTTGACAGTGAAACTGAATTACCTTTAGTCATTTTTGTTTTATTGATGTTTTTATAACAGTTTTGATGGAAGTCATGTTGAATTGTGTGAGGTGACAAAGAAGTTTTAAAATGTCTCTGTAAGTTCAGATATTAGTTTATCGTATGTAGATGATCTTTTCACCAGTCTCTCTGAACCGAATATCTTACTGACTTCAGAGAAACCTCAGAGTTCCATATTTTAGTAACTTTGTTCTTGAATTGTGAAAGAAATGCCTTGGTTAACAGTACAGTAACTTCCTTGAAGAGAATTAATGTAATGCTGACCTGCTGTTTTTGTAAGAGGTTTTCTGGTTGCATTTTAGTAAAATGACCTTTTCAGCTGTCATTTGAAGTACCAAGCAGCAAATGTATTATTTTAAGGGCAATATTAAACTCTCCTACATATTCAGTTAGTAATTTTTTTTTTTAATAAGTAGTGTTTTTAGGCAACATACTTAATCATAACAGTAGAGATATGGTAACAAATATCACTACTGTTTTTATGGAAAAAGACAGCCTAGCAGCCTTACAACATAAACTGAACAATTAATGCCTATGCAAATTCGTTCTAATGCTAAAATATAAATTTTTTCACGTGACTTGCCATTCTCTTCAAAATTGCAGAGTATCCTTCTTTGGATCTCAATTTCATAAAAAGATAGAAGTTCAATTACTAATATTTTAGAATAAAAATTAGAAGTGGTAGAGGGGCAGGGAAAAAGTATTTGAAATTATTTCCTTTGTAGGCCTGCCATATATTTATGTGCTGTAAAGTCAGTATCTTCTCTGCTGGTTAAGTTGTAGAGCTTGCAAATTCAACTTGCCAGAACTCTTTGTGTTTACTGAGCCTCCTGTGGCTGACACATCTTGTAAGTTTTTACACAGTTATTAATGAAAACATTGTCTATCTATGACTTCCAACTTAATTTATGGTAACCCTTTTTTTTTATTAAAATAACTGTTGAAAAGACTATATAGTTAGGTGAAGTTATATTTGTTTTTAAACTCCTCATGAAGCTATTTAAAGCTTTTCAACAAGATAGTAATTTAACTCCCTGAGCTGCAGACCAAGTATAGAAAACATCAATAATAAGTATTCAGAAAAGACCTTCAAACAACTTAAAGAAATTAATGAACCAGAGTAAAATACATAGTGTGGTCTTTAACTAGTTAGCTGTTTATATACAGCTGGATTATTAACCTTGGAAGTATAAATAGCAGGACAAATATTGTAGCCTTTAAATGAACACTGGTGGTTGGATTTGTGGCATTCATAATTCATTCTCCTTTTCCTTGCCTGACTGAAAGATGCGGCATGTGCCTAAGAATAAATTGTATATTAATTGAAATAAATCTTGTATGGTTGCACTACAAGAGTAGCCACTGGATTCTGGCTGATATGAAGAGCACTGAATATTTTATCAGGGTGGCCCCACTGGTGGCCTGGGGGATGATTCCACCTGGTGGCTGCCTGTTCCTTGGAGGAGTCTGCAACACGTGTTGGGACACATGGGTGCCTGTGTCTGCTTACTGAGGTGTTCAGAACTGGGGGCACGTCTGTTTTAATGCACACACGTGTAACTTGGTGCTTGGGCCTCCAGGCATTAGCATCCCACTTGGGAATGGAGTTCAAACACAGGCAAGTACCTGTTGGTAACAGTTTGAGCTGCTCGAAAAGTTGTGTAAATAAAGGACATCAGGAGGGCCGGAAAGAAAATGATCAAATAGTCAACAGCATATATCTAGTCTTTCCATTACTTGGCTGCGTCCTGTGTTGTGTTTTTGAGTCCTGCATGTATTCTAGGTGATACTAAGGCTAGTAAATATAGTGAGACAGAAGTAGTAGAAAGCTTACAGAGTTTACATGCCAAAACTCCTGAAGATAAATGTCTTGATGAACTCAAAAATATGTGCGTCTGTGTGATCGTAGTTCTATTTGGTTTTGGTGTCTGTTAACTCCATTTATGTTTTCCTAAATCTGAGAAAGCATTATTGAAGTATGATGATGGTAAGTGATGATGTGTGGTCTGTTGCTTGTGTACATAGTAAAAGGTACTGCTTTTGATAAATAGTGTCCCTGTGAAGATTCTCATGGGACTGAACAGAAGAGACTGTAGCTATCTGCTCCTTGAAGTTTCACCTAGGAAAGTATTTCTCCCCAGTATCTCTCAGGCCCAGTAGCAGCCCATCCAGGCAATCCCTGTGTAATAGACTTGAGGTAAACAGGGGAGAGCAAGGTGCTTGTCTCTGGCATTGCTCTAGTACACTGATAAGATCTGCAAGTTTAAACTGAAAAACTTAAATCATACCTCTGTCTTCAATGATAAAAGAAATGTAGCAGAAAGGTTTGAAAGCTGATGTCAGCAGTACTGAAGTTACACTGCTGGTTGGAGGGTAAAGTATGAGGTGAGGCAATGCCTCAGTGTTTCTGAAGTCTACACATGCTGTCTTCTGCACTACCACACATTCTCTTGGGTTCTCCACACTTGGGTGATCCATCCTATTCTCGGTTAGTTACAGTGCAACACCTGCCTCTCTCAGGAAATCTGAAGCAACCAGTAATTTCATTGTCATCACCAGGCTACTTGTTTGGGGCTGAATCTGCTGAATGCTGCAAGTACAGGGTATGGTTGCATGGGCACCTAGGGAATTTCTGTAAAAATATTGGAAGTAAATATCATACTTGTTGAAGTACATGGATTGGTTTCCACACTTCATGTTCCTAAGAACAATTGTTGTCTGAAAGACTTGGATTTGAATTAGCTAAAATGTAGCTTCTGCATTTTGCCTTCCTAATGTTTTCTTGTTATTCTTAAGTGGATCTAATAGTGGGTTGCTGCTGAAAGGAGCAACCTCACCTCCTCTCTTATGCCAGATGTAGAAATTTCATGGCAAGAGAGTGAGTTGATCACCGATTTGTATTTTTCAAAGACTAGGTTACCAAAAATGAAATCTTTCCGTTTGGAACAAGAAAATGATACAGTTCATCTCTGCAGCCACACAGTAGATGTGTTAAGTACAAGGACAAGAGAGTGGGAACATGGAGGGGAGGATGAGAGAAACAGTAGAATGTCTTGTCCTCTCTTGGTGGCAATGTGCAGTGGCGGTGCAGTTCCTGTTACACTAACTCACCTTTAAGTCATCCACACAGGTTTCTCTGTCGAAATGCTGCTGCTGTTGTTCTCTTGAAAGTTAGTTACTGCTGCTATAAAAATGATCACTTCTGGGTTTTGCAAACTGGTACTCGTGCTGGCAGCAGTAGTAATTCCTTCAAGTTTTTGTGTGACATTGTTTTAATTCATTTTTAATGTGAAAAATATTTACCTAAATTCTTTGTCATTAGATGCTGATTTGTATTTTTAAACTTCTAAAAAGTTATCATACAGCTAAGTTATGCTGTATGTGTACATTTTTCTTTTTTCAGGTGAGATTTTAAGAAAATGTAGTCATGTTTAAACAAAGTAAAATTTGGTTCAAACACCAGTCTAGACAGAAACAAACTAAACTGGAAAAAAATTTTGTGATGTCAGTTTATATTTGTTGTTCTTTTAAGGATAGAATGGAATTATTAGTACTCTATTGATAGCTCGATAATCTTTTGGACAAATTCTTACTTAAATAATGTAATTGTTGCCATTGTTAATGGCAGCTGGGCATGTGAAAATAGTGAGGCAGCATTTCACTTCTCTAGATTCAGGCACTTTACAGATATCATACAATATCTTAAATCTGATCAGTGGAGGTGTTTTTAACTGTTTTAAGTCCTTCTTAAATAGCAAAAGTTTTGGAGATATAATTCTTTGAGTTGAGGTGGTTGCAGGTTACAGGTGTGCTGTACTTAAACTTACCTGGCGCAATTGCATAATCTGTGGTACCAGAGATTGTTTTATTTGTCATGTTTTATTTTGTCAGAAATGCTCTGATCTCCATTCTGTTTATTGAAAAAGAAGTGGTGTCTATGTGCTGCATAATGAAGTGCTTGCTTTTGGGGTTTTTTTAGTGCAGCTTTAATATTGAGTTGACCTCCTGAAACAGTTTCTTGAGTGATGTTATGAAATAAAAATACCTCCATCTTGAAGATAAAATTTGCTTCTTAAATTATCAAGACTCCCACTGAACCATGATCTGCAAAACTTGCCAAGTATTAGGCTTATTAATGAATTTTTTTAAGTCGTATTAGATATACTGAAAGACCACTTCATAAGTCTCCACTCTGCAGAGATGATTCTTTACAAGTCTGCTGTATGTAATGAGAACCTTTCCAAAAGAGTCTTGTTTATGAAGGCACATTCAAACCTTGCAGTTCTATGTAATGAGAAGTTTTGGGCTGTACACAGTGTCTGCAGGTTTTGTTGTTGAGTCATGCTTTCCCCCTTTCTGTCTTGCCTTTTTTTCTTAGCTTAAAAGTTTCACATTTTCCCGCTTATATACATATTTGTTTTACAGAAGTGAAGAGTACACAGATTACAAGAATTTAGGGTCTTTGATATGCAGCCGACCCCCTAGTGCAAGTGTCTCACCTGCCAATTCTGCCGTCCATTAACAGTTGTTTCCCATAGCTCAGTTTTTGCTCCCTGACAGCACTGATGTTTTGACATCTTGTAACAAAGTTCATGTGTGTTAATAATGTGCAGCGGATCAGCTGTGAGTGGATCAGCTTATTGAACTCCTCCAGCAACTGTATTTTGAAGTGTTGTTCTTGTATGATGATAAACATAAATGTTTTATAAGAACAGCTGTACTGGTTCAAACAAAGGCTTTGACAAACCCAGTACTTGTCTGCAACATCGTCTCTAAAGGAGCAGTTAGGGACAAAAAAAAAGAACAGGGAGAGTGATACCTCTCCTAAATACTCCCTCAGCTATGCACTATTTTCAGCCTAGGGGATTTCCTGACCCTAATATGGTTTGTCTAGTTGGAAACTCTCAAGGGAGCTCTCTTACTCAATTTCCATTGAAGGCCATCTAAATTTTTTTTTTTTTCAGTCTTTGGTATCTTTTGTAAGGAATTCTACTAGCTGTTGTGTATTGTTTTGCATATAGATCTTACTAACTCATTAGTACTTTCTAGTAACAAAAACCAGACGTTGAACAGTCGGTCTCTATCCATGGAGAGACATGGATTAATAGCTCATATTTCATTGATTTATGCATGAATGGCATCAGGTGGTTATTGCCCCTCTGCCTCATTTCAGATCTACCTATGCTGATTTTTTTTTTCCTTTTTATTGCCCAATCCAGTTTCATACTGTCCTTCTGCATTTTTTCAGTCACTCTGCAGTCACTATGCCTGATCACTTGCTGTCCTTTGGTAGCTTCTAAACTGTGTCACCCATCTCATCTTCCAGGGCACTTAGGAATTTATCAGGTAATGCAGGTCCCAGTGCAGAATCCTTCAGAACTGTGCTGGTGACTTCCCTGGGTGTCATCTTGATTATATCTGTTCTTTTTCTTTGCTAACCTAAGTAACCTGAGGCTTATATGGTAGCTCTTGAATCCTTTGAGTAATTCCATTAAGCTTTTATACGGGATTAGCAGCTTCAGATTTTCATTTGGATAAGTGTTATGAAAATAAGGTTGCAGATTTGCAAGGAAAAAAATCCTGCAGTAACACCCACACTGGTTTCTGTCTCCCCTGTGGGTTCTCTGACTTGAGTTACCCTAGAATCCTAAGCCCAGCCTCGTTAGACATCAGTCTCCTATAAAACATAAACCCGTTACAAATAAGACTGTATCACTCTTGCACCTCTTGGTAATGCGTCTTTAAAAGATGTTTCTATGTATATTTAAAGTTGATTCACAGAGCTGCTTTTATGCTTCTGACCACGTTTGGTGCTTTGATTCTAGCCAGGTGTTTAATCTCTGTTTCTCATGGCAGGACAATATTTCTGAAATTTTGCAGCAGGAATTGTCTGAACTGAGACAGAGAGGGAGCCATAAGCTTTATCAAGTGTTTTTACAGTAGTGTTTCAGTGTCTTGGTCGTGCATCAAGCCGCTGCTCTTCCTGTTTGTTGTGCAATAACATCAAATATCACCAGTGCATAAAAAAGCTGTCCTTGCTTTGAAGATTACACAGCCAAATTTCTTAGATTATCAAGGAATGGGGTTAAAAAATAACAACTTCTCTTGCTTTTGAATTCAAGTCTTCTAAATACCATGTGAAATTTATTAAACACACGGATCTAATTGTTTGCTAGACTTTGAATAGGTTTTGGTTTTGGGCTTTGACAGTGCCTTTCCCAGTGTGTAGCTGCTTGGTTTGTATGTTAAGGATTGGTTCAGTTTTTCATGGAAAGAAACAAAAGAAATTAGGGTAAAATTGCAGATTCTTCCATAATATATAAGAACAATGTGGAATTCTGTTACCATCACGTGATACGGTCATGCTTTTGACTATCAGTTTTCTAAAGGGGACTGAAATTTACTGCACTGTGTATGTAATTTTAGTATGTTGTTGACCAAACTTCATGTAATTTTTACTTTGTTTTATACTCATTAGGATTTCCATAGTTTTTCCCTACTTCTAGTTTCCAGACAGAGGACAGATCCTTTGCTTTTAATAAAATGAGTCTGGAAAAAACGTTACTTTGAAAAACATTATCCTGGTTAAAAAATGTTGACACTTCTATCCACATTTAAAAAAGAAATTCTAAAAGTCTATAATCTTTTTTATTTTTCTGTTAATTGAATAATTATCATACGTCAAAGTGGAGGAAAAAACTTTTGAAATGAGAGCTGTGAATTTAAACTGTGTAATGCGCTGGTGTATTTCAAAGAATAATAGAGGAAACTTTGTATAAAACAGCAGTTTTGACTTAACTATTGTGTGAGAATGTGTTTGGTCTAATTGTTAACATGTAGCAGTAGGCAGCATGGAACACTGGAAACACAGATGTTTTCCCTTTTGAAACTGAAGAAAGGAAAAGTAGCATCTATAGCTTTATGCAAGAGATCAGCTTCTCTGTAGTAATGTATCAGAATGTGTAAAGAGTAAATTTGAGTTTTGAGGGACTCACTTGCAGACTGTGCAAATAAACAGCATAACAGTTTTCAACTTCTTTCAATATGTAATCCAGTAACATTTTTTTTTTTTTCTTCTGATGTTATAGACCCCAGTGTAGTGAATTTAAGCCTGCAGACAATTTGCTTCCTTTTCAAGTTACTTTTTATGATCTCCAGGATATTGTCTGTGGACCTTTAGTTTACCTGTTAGGACAGTTGTAAGGGGTATAATTGTTACTGTCTTATTCCAATATCTCCTACTACTTTAAAAGTTGGTATTTAAGAAAACTTGAAAGATTGTTAAATCATTGTATTGTTTTGGGTTTTTTTCATTTACAAAAAATGTTTGTTTAGGACCTTGCTGCGTGGATACGCAATTTTCAGAGGCCTCTTGGTGCTGATAAAATAGAGATGAGGTTACCATAGATTAGTTCAGTGGGTTTTGTGGTTTGGCTTTGTTTACTGTTTTCTAACAGTACGAAAGAGAATATGGAGGGGAAAAAAGCTGTTAAAGACATGGAATTGTCTTGCTTGGCATGAACTTTTAGTTAATCTTTCTGTTGATAACCCATACATTAGCACTTTCTTGGTGTGCTTGTATCAAGCTTAGTTGAAGAGTGATTTAATGATACCTTTCTTTTACTGCACTATTTGGTAATCTCTGATTTTATGCTGTCATCCTGTATTCCACAGACACAACTGCGACAAGAAGCTGTTGGTGTGGCTTTCATTATTGTAGTACCAAGACACTTGAAAAAAAATTTTCTGTGTATTTGTTATGACAATACCCATATTCTGGTTATTTTACAGGGAAAACTAGATTACTTAGTCTTCAAAACAGGTTATTTATCATGAAAGAGCAACTCTGTTGTAGGGAACAAACCTGGAGTGCTCCAGCTTCACTTTCTGTACCATTGATCCTCCTTTCTGTTGCTTGCTATAAGTTATTTAAAGTTGTTGTTTTGCCATAGCTAGATCTCAGGAGACTAAAGCTTAGTTGTTTTCTTCTGCTGTCTAGTGTAGATCAAAAGAGTGTTCAGTGTCTATCACACTGAATAGAAGTTTGAGAAATACAGGTATTCTAAGATAGTCTTAGTTGAAAAATCAGAGTGTTTATACAATATTGTGTTTTCATTCCTTTAGAAGACACTTCATAAATTGGCTCTTGTGCCTCTAGTGGTTAAGCTGCTGACAGTTTATCTGGCATGACCTTGTTAAGGTCATTGATTAGTATTGCAAAAACTGAAGGTTACTTAAAAGGAAAAAATATACTGAGAAGTGGAGTAAGGAGAAATTATTTTGACATAATTTAAACACATATTTTTTACTTTGTAAATAAAAAGTAGTTTTCACAAAGCATTGATACGGATGTTTAAATTTTTATTTAGTAATTCTTGTTATAAGGCATGTCCATCTGTCATATTTTATAGCTGGAAACGGAGAATTCTTTTTGACTTAGTTAAAATAACTAGTCTTATACTAATTATTTAGGCTGTAATGTGCTCCCTCTGCTCAGATTAGCCCTGGCCGTGTGAGGATGGAAAAATTATATTTAGTGAGACAGTGTGAAATAGATTTGAGAGATAATAACTTATTTGTCAGAAAGTGTTACCTCTAAAATCAAGCTTCACATCTATCAGCAGAAATGTTTGCTCTTTGAGTGACTTGTATTAATTTGATATGAAAAGTCTCGCTAGTACTTGGATGGAAAAGTACTATGTATGAAATTTTGTTAATTCTAAAACATAATGGAAATGTTTAAGACCATCTGTGAAACAAAGTACTTGAGAGTTGTAAAATGAGAACTCTTAAATATTATTTAAGAAATTTGTTTAGATTTCCAAGTGCTATATCACGTAACTGAATGTTAAAAGAGGTAATAGAATAAGATATTCAAAAAAGCTGGAGTGCAATACAAAAGTTTTTTGTCTGATTTCATAATTCCTTTTATGATCTGTTTCTCTCTTACTGTGTTTTCCCTCTCCTCCCCATCTACTAAAAGCAAGACACACTTTAACTGGTCAGCTGAAGTCAATCAGATTTTGTTAGCCTAGATCTCAAGAACTGAATTTCTCAAATGTCTCACTTAAATAAGTGTTAAGATAGAAAAGAGAGGCCCCATTATCATCTCATTCAGGGAAAAGCTGAAGCATGAACTTAGTCCTTAACAGGTGCTAAGGAGCTAAACAATGTGTTAAAGTTTTGATTGAAGTATCCAGAAGCTTTGCTATATAGAATCAGAATGGTTTGAGTTGAAAGGAATCTTTAAAGATCATCAATGCTCACTTCTGTGGGTGGGGACATCTTTCCTTAGATAAGGTTGCTCAAAGCCCTGCCCAGCCTGACCTTGAATACTTGGAATAGATCATCCACACCTTCTCTGGACAAGTTGTTCAGTGTCTCACCCCTTCAGTGTAAAAAATATCTTCCTTATGTCCAATCTAAATCTACCAGTTTTTAGTTTAAAACCCTGTCACTACAGACCCTCATAAAAAGTCTATCCCCATTTTTCTTCCAAGCCCCTTTTAAGTTCCCTCGGTACCTTGGGATTCATTTCATCAGGTTCCATAGATTCATGTACCTTCAGGTTCCTTAGATGGTCTCAAATCTGACCTTGTGCGGCAGCAGGCAGTTCTTCGTTCTCCCAGTCCCCATTTGCCTCCTGCGAGTGGGGCAGTGTATGTAGAGCACTTGCTGGTGAAGACCGTGATAAAAAAGTGATTAAATACCCCAGCCTTGTCCATGTACTGGGTCTCCTTTGAGAGAGGGCACCTTTTATCACTGATGTACCTATAGAAGCTTTTTCTTGTATAGAAGTTTCATCAAGCTTGATGTCCCTGGCCAGATTTAATTCTATCATGGCTTTAGCTTTCCTAACCTGATTGCTGGCTGCTTGGACAATTTCTCTGTATTCCTCCCAAGCTACGTGTCCTCGGTTCCACCCTCTGCATGCCTCCTTTCTCTGTGTGTATTTGTCCAGGAGTTCCTTGTTCAACCATGCGGGTGCCTGGTGTTTTGCCTGACTTCCTTTGGAAGGTATGCATTGCTCCTGAGCCTGGAGGAGGTGATCCTTGAATATTACCCAGTTTTCTTGGGCCCCTCTTCCCTCCAGAGATTCTACCAAGCAGATCCCTGAGAAGGCCAAGCTGTGCTCTCCTGAAGTCCAGGACAGTGAGCTTGCTGTGCGCCCTTGCTGCCCTGAGGATCCTGAACTCCACCGTTTCATGGTCACTCCAGCGCAGGCTGCCCTTGAGCTTCATGTTGCCCAGCAGCCCCAACATTTTGGTGAGAACAAGAGCCAGCATAGCACCTCTCCTTGCTGGCTTCTCTAACTCAGGGAAGGAAGATATCATCATCACATTCCAGGCACCTCCTGGTCCTGGGTTGCTTATGCTCTGCTGTGTTGTCCCTCTAAGAGATATGGGGATGATTGAAGTCTCTCATGAGGACTAGGGCTTGTGAACGTGAGTCTGCTCCTATCGGTCTGTAGAGGACTTCATAGGTCAGTCTTCCTGGGTGGGGAGCCTGTAGCAGACCCCGAGTATAAGGTAACCTGTCCCTGCCCTCCCTTTCATCCTGACCCATAACCTCTCAGCCAGCTCCTCTTTCATTCTGAGGCAGAGCTCCATGCACTCCAGGCAATCACTGACACAGAGAGTAACATCCGCTCCTTGTGTCCCATGCCTATCCTTCCTAAACACCCTGTTATCCTTCTATTCCAACACTCTAGTCGTAGGAGTCATCCCACCACGTCTCAGTGATGCCAGTAAGATGACAGCCATTCAGGCGTCTGCATGTCTCTAACTTCTTTTTGTTTATTGCCTTTGCTACGTGCGTTTCCATAGAGGCATTTTAACTGGGCTCCCAATGGAGCCAACTTAAGGACTGGAGTGGCAGAAGTTCCTTTGTGCTGCTCTTCAGGTGCTCTCCTGCTGACCTACGATCCCTTTCCAGGCTCTGAGCATCTTTTGCTGGCTCTGCTATCAAACTGGTAGCAGTGGGATGGATTGAGGCTCCTATTCCCTTGAACCCCTAGGTAGTTCTGCACCATGTCTCAAAAAAGATAAATGAAGAGTGTCAGTTTTCCCGTATCTATGAAATACAGGATTTGGGGGGCCGACAAGGACTGTGGCATTGACTGGGAGAGAGCATTCATCACATGCTGTGCTGTGGAGAGCCAACAGGGCTAAACAGATTTTCTGGAATGTTGTTTTTCAACAATTAAGATAGTATGGAATTCTTAAGTTTGGACCTGTGGCTCTTGTATTTGGGCTACCTTGGGTAGTCTAAACTTTTCTTACACTTTCTGTTCTCTAATTATGTGATGAAGCAGTAACCTCCAGTGCCTTGCAGCATGTTTCTACCTACTGTTATTTGTGCTTACTTAAAAGATTCTGACTAATTGAAACGTTGCTGAGCAAGATTGAATCATGTTGTGTTACCCCCTTTCTGAAAAACAACACTGCCACTTGAGCAGTAAGGTCACTTTAGGAGAGGGAGAGGGTTTTGTGAACTCGGTAGCAACTGATCATAATGGGTTTTTTTTTGGTGATGTTGCAATTTACTCAGAAAAATCTGGGATATACAGTTGTACCTGAGTGGTGATGCAGAGAAAGCTGCTAAAAACTATCATCTTTTGTTGTGTCGACATGTGTCAACTTTCAGTTTTGTTTGGCCACAAAACATGTGCTGCCCACATGAAATGCTGCCCCTTGTATCTAGTTCAGATAGTTGTATTAGATGATGTCTGTTGTAAGTGTGTTGGTTATCTTGCACTGGGGTTGAAGCAAAACAGTAGATTTTGCTTAGTCACTTGAGTCTATTTTGTTTCCTTTCAGTGAAGGGATATTTCCTGCTTGGATGTGAGCTTTGTTTTCTCATGCTAAGAAGCTGGAGAGGAGAGAGAAGGCCTACATAAATGCCAGATTGGCATGTGGTTGATAAGTAGACCAATCCAAAAATGCCTTTTTTGGGCTGACATCTTCTGCATTTGAGAGCAGAATGCTGACGTGTGTGGTGCTTGCACCTTCTGCCCCTTGCTTTTCAAGATTGATTTGTGATTGTGGGTGGTATAAGTCTTAGGATAGTTTGTCTATTTTAGGGCATGGTTTAGAGTTTAAGCTCTCAGGTAGGACAGGTGTATGCTTTGTGTAAAGAAGGTTAAACGTTAATTTTTGGCACAGATAAATTATGTTCTGCTCAAATTTTTGAAGTTATTCCAGGGATTTACATTTTTATAGGGATAGATTTTGGATGATAAAATGTTTTACTGTCCTGAAACAAGGCAAATAATTGAAGCTAAGAAAAAACAACCCAAAAACCACCACCACCAAAAAAGCTGAACCTGAAAATAGTAGTAACTACTTAGAAGTAGGATTCATGAAGCTCCTGGTCAGATGAATTTCATTAATTCCGTGTTTTATAAACAAAACACTTCTTTTCTATTCCAGAAATGGGTATTACTGCAAAACAGTAGGATTATATTGTCTTCTAGTGATGCAAAATATGCAGTCTTTATTCAAACTAACATAGATTTTTTTTTTTTATGAAAGTGGGTTTTTTTCAGCTGATAGTGAAAGTGATAAAATGTCAACTTTCCCATAAAGCTAGGTCAGACATATATTTCAATCGACAGATTAATTGTGAAGTCTTTGATGAAAAAGTCTCTCTTCCTACAGTAAAAAGTACCTTTTCTAAAAGTCACCTTTAAACTTTGAATAATTCCTGTCACTCTTCAAAATGACACTGAGTAGATGTAAAATATGTTTGGAGTAAGCAGTATGTAAATGACTGCTTTCTACTTTGGGTGGTTTTTTTCACTGTTTAATATTATTCATGTATGGATACATATTATCACAACTTATCATTTTTTCCTCTTTATAGGTCCTGCTGGGGACTTGCATCTGGCCTCAATGTGAAATTAAGGTAGAAAAACACATCTACATATGTGTTTGCTATTAGGATTTAGTTTATTCACTGGTCATGCCTGAAGAGTGATGTTCGTCTCTAGTCGGCTAACAGCCAGGAAATATAAATGATTGTCCTAGAAGTCAAGCCTCTCTCCTATTTACTGGAGTGAAAATCACCTCCAGATATCGACGGAAAATCAACTACAGAAAATGCTTCACGTTATAAGGATGCCAACCACCTAGATTCATGCGCCCTATCTGTACAGTTGTTGTGGATGGTTTGCCATCTGAAAGCTCCTCAAGCTCTTATCCAGGCCCTGTATCTGTTTCTGAAATGTCTCTGCTACATGCTTTGGGTCCAGTGCAGACCTGGCTGGGACAAGAGCTAGAGAAGTGTGGCATTGATGCCATGATTTATACTCGGTATGTCCTCAGTCTTCTGCTGCATGATAGCTATGACTACGACCTGCAGGAACAGGTATTTACATATTTTAGATGTTGTCCAGTGAAAGTGAGTTTTTGTACCAGTTATGTTTTGTGTATTATACCTGGGTATGCCTCAGTTGGGGGGATGATTGTCTTTAAGTGTGTGGGTGGAAGGAGGGTGTAAACCACACAGGAGTCACATTTGATGGGTGAACTGAGATTAAAGTAGTTAGGTTGCTGTATGGGCAATTACATTAAACAATGGTTTCACGTGGCTACAATTGATACCAGAATTGTTAACACTGGAATATCTGTGTCCTAGATGGAGACCATCACTGCTTGTGATAAGCTTAATTTAAAATTGGTACATTAGTAAACGAATGTAATTCTTGTAAACTGTGTCAAATTGCCCAGCCCCACAGTAGTTTGTAGACTCCCCCCATTACTCCCCATGGATTTAATGTTGTGCTATTTTCAATAAAGAATAAACACCCCCCCAAATATTTTTTAGTGTTCAGGTATTTGAAATACGTTATCATACATACATTATTCATCTCTTCTAAAATAATGTTAATGCTGAACGCTGATGAAAAGCATGCAAGAGAGTTGTGAGCCTAGAATGTACTGTTCAGTCTCGATACCTTTTTCCTTTTTTTTTCAATTTTTTTTTTTAATTCCTCTGCATCAGGAACCTGTATTGAAATACTTTTAATAGTGGAGTTTTATAAATTCAGGACTCAGGGAAATTACAGTGTTTTCAAAAAAGGTTGACGATGCAGTTAAACATAGACTTTGTCTTAGAAGGTGGCTGTGATGACAGTGGGAAGGAAGGAAAGCAAATACCTATTATTTGATAGCTTAATTATTAGTTCTTTTTCATTGCTGTTATTTTGGTTATACTTCAAACATCGCTACCTAACTTCAGAACTTCCATTGTCACCTAGTTTATCTTCTGAAAAATCCAGCAAGAGCAGAGCAGGTTATTGTGAGATAGATGTAAATGTAACTGCGGCAGAAAAAAATCATGTCGGATGCTGCCAGCTTTGGAACTCTTAGCAACCATTACTGTGCATAAAAGCCTTCATGCTTTCCTTGTGCAAACCAGAAAAAGTTGTACCTGTAGAAGTTTTTTTGTTTCTTTTTATTCAAAAGTGTATCTGTCAGCAGTAGATGACATCAGCAGCAACCCCATGACTAATAATAATAATTTTAAAAATCCAGTGTAAGCACTTCCTGGAATGTACCTTAACATGTCTTGGTCAGACATGAATAGCTATATTTTAGAAGGGGGCAGAAAAACCTTCCAAAACCTGTTTGAAAGGAGTGTATGAGATGAGGACATTAAAAACGAAACCAATTGAAACCACATGAGAACGTGAAGAGCTTTAGAGATAGGCCAGTGGCCTTGGGGAGCATGAAGACGTGTTTCTTTTTAGTCCATTTCAGACAACAGTCATAACTTTGAAGTTGCTACTGTGATATCTCAAATTTCTGAAGTGCCAAAATTAGTTTTCTTTTTATCAGGCTTTGCAAGAAACAGGGTAACTATATTATGAAAATCTCATTCAGTTTATTTCTCGTTTTGATACCTTAACTGGGTCTTTTGTGGGTTTGATAACAGAGCTTTAAGGAATGTGTCTTTTCTTTTTCCAAGTTGATTATCTGAACCTAATGAGCCAAAGGGAGAAGAATACCACATGCTGACAGGGTAGCCAAAACCTGTGTTGCTGAGTGGGTGCTGTGGTACCAATGTACAGGATGTCTTCTGAACAACATTGGGCTTTGAAGCTGGAAGATCCTTTTCCATCTCCTCCGATTCGATCCTGTTTTTAACATACATTTACTGCATTTGTTCTCCCTACTTCAAATAACCATTTTCTAAGTTTTGAGACCTAACACCAATTTAGTTCTGGGATTATATTCTGTAATAATGATTAGATGCACCTGTTACGAAACATACTGCTCCCTAATTCCTTTTTCAAATAGCTTAGTCTGTAAAGCCTGCAAGTACAAATTTCTTACACAGAAAATTGAGATCTTTAAACACACGTGCTTGTTTTGTTATTTATTTATTATTTATTTATAAATTTATTTTACTTATTGCTTAGTTGTTCTTTGTATCACTTGACATTTTAGATTAGTTTTGGTTTAGTGAAGTTATTCAGAAACAGGAAAATCTTTACTCTAAAACATGTATTTACATATAAGCAATTTCAGTCCAGTTTTGGTGATGGATACAATGGTAAGACAGAGGGGAAAACATATACTAGTGTTGTTTACAAATAGAAGTCAAGGAAGAGAACAGGAATTAAATATCTAAATGAGAAGTAATTTAGGAGTAAAATACTTAGAGTTGCTGAGCTTCTTTTACCCAGGTTAATTCCCGTTGAAGATTTGGTCCTTGGTATGTCAGGAATTTTTTCTCCCATGTGATTCCTTTAATTCTTAAGAAAGATGAGAGAATTTCCAGGGAAAGAAGTATTCTCTGTAGTGTGCTTATTGCAATGATTTTTCTCCAACTTAGAGGACAGCTACAAAAAGGACTGAAGCACTCTGTTCACATGGAGAAGACAAAGGACAATGGGTACATATTGCACTGGGTGCAGTTTCATCTTGATATGAGAATTTTTTTCTTTTTTTTTTTTCTTGTAGTGAGAACAGTCGTTCCCTGGAACAACCTCCTCAGGAATGTGATAGAATCCCTGTTACTGGAGGTTTTTGAGAAGCAGTAGGGTGCTAGATAGTCTTGTCTAGGCTCCTTTTCCCTTGGGAGGGTAGACCACATGATTTTTTGAGATCCCTTCCAGCCTGAGCTATTGTGTGATTCTGTGATTCTTTGCTTTTAGAACTCTGTTTTTGGGGATAGTGAGTAGCCATCCCTTTTTCCTTAAAATACAGCAGTGACTTGGGTTTAGAGCAGGTTAGAAGGAATGTGTGGTCTCACAATGGGGTTATGCATAGGAACAATCCATTGCAGTTTGCTTTTTTGGGGGTGAGAGTGAAGAGGACTAATTTAGGAAGTCTTAACCTTACAGATACTGTCATCTTCATTAGAGATGTTACAGACTGAAGTTAAGATGGTCATTAAGATCTTTCCACCTCGGAATGTTGATGGTATTATTAGCACTGTATTAGTTGCTTCAGGGACCCTCCTTCAGCGCTTGCTTTATAGTGTTCTGGTGTCATCAAGTGTAGCAGGGAAATGGAACTCTGAAGTCTGGACTGAGGTTCTGTCAGGTAAGTACTAAAAGACTTAGTATCAAAAATAAGTAAGAAAAAAACATTCCCAACCTTACTAGGCATACACAGCTTTTTAAGATACCAGTGTTCTCACGTTATCAGTCACTTCTATTTACAGTTAAAATAAGAATTTCAAAAGAATATGGGAATCTTGATTGACTATGGGAGTCTTGATTGATTAGATCTTCAGGGTAATTTTTGAGAATAAGCAGGATGTTCCCTTCTGCTCTGTTAGTAATATTTAATATGTGGATTTTGGTCTTGATTCTGATGCAGTCTTCTGTGGATTTCTCCACTGTTACTCTGATGCAGATTTGTGTGGCTTTCTCCAATATTATCTGGTTTTGTACAGTGAGCTAGTTTGATGTCTGGATAGAAGATAAGACTGAGGATGTGTGTGGGGGGGGTTGTGTTGGTTTTCCTTCCCCTTTTTTTGTATGTATGTGAGGGTGGGGGGTTTTTTTGTTTGTGTTTTGTTTGGATTTGGTACTAGTGTTAATTCTATGCCTTGCCCAGTTAGAATGGTCCGTGTTGGGTACTGTGATATGGATTCAGGCTCGGTATAACAAAATGTTAGATTGGTAAGTTAGGAGTTTCCAGAGAGTTCATAGCAGATTTTTGCAAGTACAGAAAACATAGGTGGAAGTAAAATCCTGATACACTGCAACCGAATATTACTGGAATGTTTGCAGTTTCTATTCTGGCTCATTGGCTTAAACTGAAATAGCTGTTAAAATATTGGGAAAATTTATAAGCCAGTATGATTTGCACAGCTGTATTTCAAAGGACTAGAGAACTTCCAAGAAAGGGATCTTGTTTATGGTGAATTGTACTCTGGTACCAGGGTCTTCAGGACTGCTATGGTTATACACGTTATACATACCTATCAATAATTACTGTAAAATCCTCTAAATATACACACTTTAAATGCATATTTTTTTGTTTGTTTGGTTTGTTTTTAAATTCTCTGGTACTGAAGGTAACTTAGTTATTGTTGGCACCTAGAGCACAATTCTTATCCAAGCCATACTTGCTACTTTTGGAAGTGAGTCTAAAAGCTTGAAATGTAAAAGTTCTTGAGAAGTCCTTAATTCTTACTGTGCAGTCTTTTTTCTTTTTTAATTTCCTTCTCGCCTCAGGGTTTTTTGGCAGCAGTGATAGTGCTGGTGGGAGGGTTTAAGTGGGTGGAAGTGGGAGGCTCTTTGGGATTTTTTTTTCCCCAGTGTTGACTGATGGAGTAGAAAATACAAAGATAGTATGAATTGGGTTTGCACGTTTTCCTTGATTCCTGTGATACAGTTCATAGAAATAGTTTTGGGGGTTTTGTGGCTTGTTGAGGTTTGTCAGATCAGAAGACAAGTAAGGATTTCAGTGGGAGACCTGCACTTTTTTTTCCTAGAACCAAAGATGTTGCTTGCTTACAGTATTTCTAGAGAACAATTCTCAGATTGATTTACACATATATTAGATGTCTACATGGCCTAAAGATTACTAAAGAAATCTCTTGAACCATGTTATAGAAGATATTCATTATTTAGGTGTGTTAGGGGGTTTTTTGGTTCGGTTTGGTTTGTTTTTTTTAAGATTTGAGGCCTATCAGAAGTCTCTTCAAAATGTTTGGAAACCACCGGTATTTTGTGCTGAGATAGATGATTTTTTAGTCACTTTTGGTCCATTAAGGAAAACCTCATGAAATTTGTGTGGATTTACAGACTGTTTAATATAAGTAAAGTGCAGAATGTTTCTGCCAAGTATACGTGCTTTCATCATTTGCATTTTATTACTGAATTTACTTACTTTGGAATAAATGATAAATTCAGCAGAAAATAATGAAATTGCTGTCAAGTTCTTAACTTTTGGGGACCCACAGAATTGCTGTTGGTGCAGATCTGAACGTTGTGAGACAGCCTTTTGACTTTACACTAGACAGATTTTTAGTCAGAATACCTTGCTCTTAGTTTCCTAGTGGCAAACCAACTAGGTGCTTTTAAGATTTGATTGTTGTTTAAATGCTAATTAAAAGTATATTTGTAGATGCATGTGTTCTCAAACCATTATGTGATACAGTAAATATTGCATTAAGATAGTATAATTGTGTGAAGCAGAAGGCATTGCCTTAAAATATACTTTGTGTGAAACATTATTTCATTGATCTTTCTTTGTACAGTATTAAAATCAGTATTCTATGTTGCATCTTTCATATACTATTTGTAAGCATAGCTGGTTTTGAATATAACAAATTAATGGTTTAGAGCTATAGACTTGTTCCTGTTGACTGTTCTCCCTTTTGAAGGGATAGAACCTTTATTTAAAAAAACCCAAAACCTAACCCCAACAGCTAGACACTCTGTGAGATAAAGGCTTCATTTGTAAGCCTTTGGTCATGCAGCAGGAAGATTGAAATGCATTTGTTATGCATACTTTCCATATCAGCTGTCTTCTGTTGCTTTTGATCTACTTCTTTCAACTCATTTTTGGAAGTTAACAGTTTTTTTCTGAACCTCAAAAGTAAAAATCTTTTTTATTTTTTTTGAAAGATGTTTTCCTAACTCTCAGAATTAATTGGCTGTTGCACTGCAAACTATGTGCTTCTGTGACCAAGGTGAGATTTTTGCTTTTGATTTTTCAAATTTTAACAGGGAGGCTTTTATGCAGGAAGACTAATTATTTGTAGACTGATTTGAAGTAGTTCCATTCAGGTAATCTTCTATATGGAGGCAAAGAAAGTCTTCAGAATGATACTTACACTTCTGCTGACTCTGATCATAGTTTTTATTCTTGAGTTTTTCATCATTTTCACTTACATATTTAAAGTCCAAAATGTAGTTTTCTTTTTTATATTAAGAGAAGAAGAGAGCAGTGGGAGAGACACCTCAGCCCACATATGATGTATTTTAGGGCTTTACCTTGTGGTTTTAACTCCATAAATGATTTTGGCCTATCCCTCTGCCCTGGGATGGGGACAGCATTGCGAACTTTAGTCTGTATTTGGCTTGCATGTGCTAATGACACAGGACACTTTGGTGACTGAACTTGGGATGCACTTGCTAGGTTCCCAGATCCAGTGGAATGTGGGCTGTTTGTTCTCCTGCCATCCCGTATTAACCCGGTAGAGGGACCTGATGTCTGGATTTATATTCTAGTAATAAATATTAGTTTTTCACATGTACATTTTGGGGAGAAGAGGATGTGCGGTTTTCTATGTGTCTTGTGTTTTTATATGTCTCATTCATAACCTAAAAAGAGAAGGAGAAATGAGGATTTGGTCCTCTGTACTCCACTAACCTTGTGTTAAATGTTAATCTGGCTGGTACAACTATTTGACAAAAATGACAGTGCTGCTTTTAGTATAATTACACGTATTCTTTTATCATCCCTAAGAAATACTTCTGGGTCACTCAAACACATTTTTTCATAACGCATTACAATATGCAGAATGGGCTCAGCTACCGTAGGGAAACACTGTGTGACTGCTGTACACAAGTGCCAGTAAATTTCAAAGTTCACCACCAACATGTAGAAATAAATTTCTTGAATGCAAAGCATTTTCAGTTTAGTTTGTATTTGTGTTACTGCTTATTAAGCTGTATAACAGTCCTGTGGGAACAATTTTTAAAATTTTCTGACCGTAGATTTTTAGTCATTACCCCAACTAAGTGTGCAAAATTCAAGTTGTGAAAATCAGTGTATGAAGAAACAAATAGGTAGGAAGGGGAACTGTGAGACCAAGACTTTTAGTGGTACTTTTTTATATGACTAATTTTAAGTCCTTAGATTACTCAAATGTGTTTGTTTGCAGCATTGGGAATAACCCCCCTCTTTTTCCCATACATAAACGTATAAACTGAAGAAAGGACCAATTAATCATATTTAGGAAATTGTACTTTATCTTGAAATTAATATGCCCATAAAGCTTATTCATACAAGTGTTAAACTACTTTCTAAAAGCTCAGGTAACTAAGTTTAAAAGTTCATAGAGGAAAACTTAGCTGTGGTCCTGCCCTCCATCCCTTTCAAGGAGGGGGGGACTATATAATTCAAATTTTGGGAAGTAAGTTTTTTTTGTACAGTATTAGTTTTTTGAGAAAAAATGGGTGGAAATGAGTTCCTCTTCAGCCAAGCAATGGAAGATGGCTGAAATGTCTTTATTGTAAAAGCACGCGGCTCAGGAAACTTATTTATTGATTTTTAGTTGGTATTTGTCATGTTAATTGTGCAATAACTGATCTGTTCTGTATTTCTCTGTCTGGTGACTGTTGGATGCGGGACAGGTTTGGAGTATCATGGACTATGCATTTGTATTGTCTATTCCGTTTTAGAGTTGGGAATTGTGGCAGTGATTGGAGCTCAGCAGTAGGCTCGCAGGGGCTTTGTGCAAACTGTGCACGTTGAAGGGTAGTCAGCTTCAGCTTGTGTGTTAGTGCAGAAGAAAAGCATTCATTCTCAAGGACTGTGCTTATCTGAGAAACTGTATTTCCAAGCTCTCTGCTGCGTTTGTATTGATGTGAGTGATCAAGTTGAGCTGCTCGTTCCTTTTTTATTGTTGTGACTACTAATGTATTCTCACAAAGGCTTAAAAGCAGAGATGGAAGCTCAAGTGCCAGGTTGGTGAGTCCTCCTAACAGTCAGGATTTGCAGCCACCTCTATGCTGATACAATTGTACTGTTTGGAATTCTGGGGATAACTGAGATACTTCCTTCGTGTTCTTCGGGTATAGACCATTACAGGACAGTACACCTGACGCATTTCTTCAAGCGTAGATGTGCACTGCCTGTATTCTCTGAAATCAGATGATTACAGTGGTCTGTGAGGCTTGCCACACAACTTTATTTCTAAATCCAAGAAAGCAACCATAAATGCTATGGAATAACTTCTCCAGTCATGATACGCCCCTTTCAGACACTTTGTAGTGACAGTTTCTGTTGAGCTCCTGGCTTCCTTTTCTGCAGTGTAGATCAGACATGTAAGTAAAATGACGTCATTAAAGCTGTAGCCATAGCCTTGCTAAATTTTCTTCTTTTCTGCTTTTACTTTAATGGGAGAAGTCTAAAGGCAGCCTGCTCAACAAACATAAGATTTCAACAGATGCAGCATTTGCATGTTCTCTCATTCTTTGGAGTGGGTGTGACAAATTTCTTCTGCTTAGTTTTAGTCTAGAAGTAACTTCTAATTAGTGAACATCACATAGACTGCCCTTTCAAACTGGTAGGATTATAAGCAAAAGTTTATAATGGACAGAAAGTCAGATTACAGGATCTTATGCTTTGATTGATTAGTTTTGATGAGTAGAATTCTTCCCTGCCTGCCATGATGAGTCCCGAATACCCTGAGGTCATAGCAGTGCATGTTGTGATCTGATACATTATCAGCTGTTCTGTTACAGTCGGGCTCCACAGGGTTATAATGTTCTGGTTGTGGCAACTCAGAAAGAGGTGACTGTAGTGGCCAGATGGTTCCCTGGTTTTTCACTAAAAGTCTAAGATGAATTCTTTCCCTGGTAATACCTGGATTTGGAGTTATTACCTAACATTAAAGAACATTTCCCAGTCCTCTCTATTCTGTGTTAGCAATGGTTTTTTGCCATAGAGAAAACTTGCACTGCTCTCTGAAATGTACTCTTCATCTGCTTTTCCTTTGGGGCATATTAGCTGAGTTTGAGCCAATGTTCTTGTGTTTTCTTCTGAACTGTCTCACCTATGTATTATTTCTTTATCTTTGTCTCAGTCTGAGGCAGCCTGTAAGGAATGTCTAAGCTGATCCACCTTTCTCAGTATTTATAATAAATTTCATTATGAAAAGGTATCCATCGCTGTGGTTTTAAGCAATCTGTGAGAGTTCTTCCTGCATCTCAGTTTAGTGGAAGCATTGTTTCAGGCAAGATCACTGAAAGTCTTTATACATTGTTGAATAATCTTAAAGGTTAAGTACACTTGTGATCTGTTGCAGTTTTCCCCAAATTCTCAATTGTGAAATCCTCCTAGAGGCAGTGATATTCCATTTTGGATATAATTTGTCATGGAATCATTGAATGGTTTAGTTTGGAAGGGATCTGAAAGACCATCTAGTTCCTAGCCCCCTGCCATGGGCAGGGATTCCTTCCACTAGACTGGGTTGCTTAGAGCCCCAGCTAGCCTGGCCTTGAACACCTCCAGGAAGGCTCAGCGACAACTTCTCTGGGCAACGTTTCAAGTGTCTTATAACCCTCAGAGTAAAGAATTTCTTTCTAATATCTAATCTAAACCTGCCCTCCTTCAGTTTAAAGACATTCCCCCTTGTGCTATCACTCCATGCTCTTGTCAAAAGTCCCTCCTGAGCTTTCCTGTAGGCCCTTCAGGAACTGTAAGGAGGGTGCTGTAAGGTATCCCTGGAGCCTTCTCTTCTCTAGGCTGAACAACCTCAACTCTCCCAGCCTATCTTCACAGCAGAGGTGCTCCAGCTCTCTTGTGGCCCTTCTCTGGACTCACTTCTACAGGTCCACGTCCTTTTCATGTTGGGAGCAGACCTGGGTTGCAGTACTATGGGTGGGTTCTCATGAGAGTGGACAGAGGGGCAGAATCACCTTCTTCGGCCTGCTGGCCACACTGCTTTGAATGCAGCCCAGGACACAATTGTCTTTCTGGGCTGCGAGTGCACATTTCCAGCTCATGTTCAACTTTTCGTCAGCCAACAGCCCTAAGCCCTTTTCTTTGGGGCTTCTCTTGATCCTTTCTCTGCCCAGCCTGGATTTGTGTTTGGAACTTGGGTGGAGCACCTTGGCCTTGTTGAACTTCATGATGTTCACACAGGCCCACCTCTCAAGCCTGTCGAGGTTCCTCCGGATGGCATCCCTTCCCGCCAATGTGTGAAATGCACCACACAGTTTGGTGTCATCGGCAGATTTGGTGAGGGAGCACTTGATCCCCGCTGTCCGTGTCGCTGACAAAGGTGTTAAACAACATCAGTACCAATACAGAGCCAGAGAAACACTTGTCACTGGTCTTCACTTGGACATCAAGCCATTGACCACAACTCTTTGAGTGCAGCCATCCGACCAATTCTTTATCCACTGAGTGGTCAATCTGTCAAATTCATGTCTTTCCAGAGGCAAGGACAGTGTTACAAGCTTTGCATGGGTCTGGGTAGTTGATATCATTTACTCTTCCCTTACCCAGCGAAGCTGTTACCCTGCCACAGAAGGCCACCAAATTTGCCAGGCATGATCTGCCCCCAGTGAAGCCATGTTGGCTGTCACCAGTCACCTCCTTATTTTCTATGTACTTTAGTACAGTTGCCAGGAGGATCTGTGGCCAGGATCTTGCCAGGCACAGAAGTGACGCTGACTGGCCTGTAGTTCCCCAAGTCTTCTTTTTTTTTTCCTTTTTTAAGAACAGGTTATGTTTCCCTTTCTAATGTTGCCATTTATGTGGACTATGAGCTTCATAATGTTTTTATTTCAGTCGTATCACAAAGTGTCACATTTGTTTTCTTACGGATAGTAGATATTTCTCTTTACAGCAAATGAAAGGAGAATCACTACCAAATTTGCTTTTTTTTTTGCTTCTCCAATTTCTTGGTAGTTTAGAGGGAAGTGGTGGAATTGCTGCTTTTGTGTAATAGTTGAATAGAATAAACCATTTCAAAATCTTTCTAAAATTTATGCCTGTATCTTAATTTAAAATTTAATTAAGCACTCAAAATACCGGATTTCTTGAGGCACCATTAGTGTGAAGGATACAGATACTTCATCAATGTTTTTTTAAGCCATATTTATAGTTAAGTTATTCTTGTCATGAAGCTTCGCACTTTCAGTGTCTTCATAATTGAAAATCTCTGATGAAATTATCTAGTTATGTAGTAGGTAGGGGATAGTAGGACTCTGAAGAGTAGATGTTGAAATAGCAGTTTAGATATACAAGCTTGGGGTTTTTTCCGTATCCAGAGGGCATTGGCTTTCTGTTGATATCTCTTTAGTATTGGATGGTCATCTCTTGAAAATTTAGGTAGTGGTAGTCTGTTTTAAATATTAGAACTCTGTAAGCCAAATTTTAGTTTTTCTTCTGTGTGTATGCACACTTCTAAAATATGTAAGTTTGGAGTGGCATTGCTTTTGTGAAATGTTCAGTGACCAGTGTAGAGCTCTTGCATTAAAACGAGCATTAACTTCTGATCTCTAGGAAACAAGGTAAATGAAGGCATCTAGTAGGTGAAGAGATCACAAGTCCTTGGTTATTCTTTCCACGTAGAAGAAGTAGTTTACTTGTCTTCATGCATACTGAATGTTTTGCTGAGCTGCTGTCTTTCCTGTTTATGGACTTCATACTTTTCAGTTTAAGGAGTAAAACTACTGATGGGCTCCTGACCACTGAAGATAGAGAGAAAAAGAGAGGGGGGGGGAAAAAAAATTAAGAGACTGATTTAACTCATTTTGGCCACTAGAAACTACTGGATTGTCTTTCGCTCTCTTTTTTTTTTTTTTTTCCTGTCAATTTAGTCATCATAAAAGAAGAGGATCACTCTGTTTGTGTCTCACTGTTCTACATACTCTTAAGGGTGTATTACATTTTCTTGTTTCTCAGGCATTTAACTGTAACGTTGGGGTTTTTAAAAATTTCTTGTCTTTGATCTGGAATGGTTCTGATACACAAGAATTGTGCCTAAGGATTTTTTTTTCATCACTGTTCTGTAGTGTTTTATGGATGTGGTGTTTGATTTGTGTGTAGAAGGTGCAAGATCCTCAGTAATGCAGGCTATATCAAATACATAGATAGTGCAGATAAATACTGTAGTTTAGATGAGGATTTTAAACTGCAAAATTTTGCATGGAATAGCTGAAATCCATGGTATTTGCTAGTCTTGTAAAGTCTGAGGCTATAAAACTTATGACTTTGTCCAGGAAAAAAAAATCCAAAACCAAGTTTTAAACTTGGCAGCCAGGTGTGACTGAAAACCATACATCCAAAACTTTTTTTTGTGTGTATTGTATAAAGAGGTAGAAAGAAAACGAGGATTCTATTGGAGCTGTGTCCTCAATCACTGCATCCTGAAAGACAAGCCGTGTTGTTCCCAGAGTACACAAACAACTCACTCACTCTGGAAGGAGGGCTGAGACTGTGATACCACAGCTCTGGGGTGGGGGCCTGAGAGAGAATTCCTTTTAGCTTCCCTTCCCTGTTAAAAAAAATTGGATGTCTTAAAAGAGATTTTTCAGTTTTTAAAAGTTGAAAACTGTCAAAGTTTGTAGACAGGTGTCAGATATCTTTCAAATTACGTGTATGAAGAACTGAATGAAATGCTTTATAGATTTCTGTGAGCATGAAGGTTCTTGCTGCTCTGCTGACGGACAGTTGGTGAAGCTGTAATGTATCAGTACAAAGCAAAGCTTTGTTAGCATAGAGAAAAATAGTAATACATAGCATTTTGGGAATGTTTTCCTACTGCAGATGTTGTCTTTATGAATTTTCCACTTAAAATCAGAATAAATGAAGTTAAACCAGTGCAAATTTGCTGGGGTACCTGGATTTTCACCCACACAAATGGGTCTGTATTTTTTCATTTGCAGCTGTGCCCATGTGAATGAGCTGGAGGGGTTTTGGGAGCTGGTAGGGGGTAGGTGGTTCTCATCAGTTTGTTTTCTTTCACGTGAATATTGGGAAGAGTTAGAGTGCTCTACAGCCTTGTTGTATAAAGAAATATATGAACTGCAATTTTGGAAAGGACTTAAAAATTTATTTTTTTTAAATGAATTGCAGATAGATACAGTCTTTTAAACCTATTTTCTGATAATTTTTTTCTTATTTTTTTTCTACTATTTCTTTCTGTTAGTCCTTCTAATAATAGTACAGTAGCCTGTTCAAATTTTTTGGTTTAAATGGATCACTGGCACCTTGCACAAGTACTTGGAAAAACAGAGTGACCGGTAGCTTTTTGTTCTTTCAGCACCAAATGCAATTCTCCAGTTTTGGTGCTCAAATAAGGCTTTAAGCAGTAAATCCAGCAAATTGGTCTGCTCCTTCATGTGAAGCCACAAATGGCAGCCCTTCAGTGGCTGCATCTGAAGATGATTGGTCTCTCTTGGCCCCCATTTTTTGCCCCTCTTGTTCTTTGATTGCAGAGGGACAATTATTTTCACTGACAACTTGTTTTTACTTTGTTTTGAAGCCGTGGGGAATTAGAAGTGGTTTTAAATGAGGGTAGGCCTTAGCCTGGTTTTCTTTGGAAGCAGTAACAGATACATTGAAAGCATTGAAACAGGCAGGCTGAAAAGCATCTGATGTTTGTGGATCTCTCTGAAGAAGACGATTTTAGACAAGCATACATTTTAAGATGTTAAAGACTATTTTACTGATAGCCAAAATAATTCTTTCATGAGGTGAACATGGGAAATCATGTATATCTCTGTGAACAGACAGTGAAGAACAAGCAAGCCTGGTAATAAATTTTGTAAATTCTGAAAAGCCATGTAAAGGGGATGCTACATATCTTCAGATGATTGCATATAATACAATAGCATTCTACTTCAATTTTATTGTTCTTCATCGTTCTTGCAAGTATTAGAAGCCAACCCCACCTACTCACCCTCACTTCTCAGTTATCTGAATTTTCTACTGAAATAGTACGGGTTTATTTTATGATAGGTACTGCTATCTCCAGCTCTAATCATGTTCACTGTAACACTGAGTTGAAGGCTTCAGGATCTAACATTGCATTTGCTTCTTCTGGCTTGTTTAACTTTCTCTTAAGTTTGATCTTAACTCAGAACTACTTGCTTTTCACTCTTATTATTTCACAGATCAGTGAAACTAACATATTTTGTGTAAATTACAGTAATACATTCAACCATAAGTTGGCCATAAAATTGCCTTTGTGGATATACTTTGCAGTTGGAAAATATTGCAGTGAAGTGTGAGTTGCCTCCATGTCCTCTGAAAAATGCATGTGCTTTTCTGAATAGTAAGTGCAAGTTTTATGTAATCAAACTAATCTTTAATTTGGCAAAAAGTAGTTTTTAGTAGATAGAAAGGGGTTGGTTTTATTTTGAACAGTATATTATTTGTAGTCGTGTTCTGCTATAGTACTGAGATATTAATGTGTTTAAATAATGTAATTTCTTTATTTGGTTTTAGGAGAATGACATCTTCCTGGGCTGGGAAAAGGGAGCTTACAAGAAATGGGGAAAGAGTAAGAAAAAGTGCTCTGATCTAACACTAGAGGAAATGAAAAAACAGGCTGCTGTCCAGTGTCTTCGCTCTGCTTCTGATGAAGTAAGTTTGGGCTATTTAATAGATTCTTAAGGCTTTATGTCCTTCTTTGTGCTAGATATATTTGGCTTGTGATGCTTATCTTTTAATTTGTGGCTTCTTAAAGTGCTAGTTCACCGAGAGTTCTCCAAGAATTCTCTGGTTTTATTTAGGAAATTATTAAATCCGTGTATGGTAGAATGATTTCACAGGAGATTCTGTACAACGTAGTGTCAGGCTTTCCTTTCTGTAAACCCTCGCCTGTTGTTGTCAGGAGCAGTTGCAATGCACCAGTTTGAGTTGAAATTACCACAAAGCTTTGCATAAAGGTGATTCTAAAAATTCTAAATTGACTTTGTGTTGTGTGTGACTAGAAAGGACTGGAATATTTGGGCAGAAAGCCATCTTGCTCTGTGCATGCAACGTGTGTAATCCAGAATTCCTAAATAAAAAGCCACGTATGGTAGCAAATGTTCACTTTCCAGATTACCTGACTGAGTGGAAGTGGAGTTGAAGCGCACTGACTAGAGACGGTGAGGAGAAGTGAAGGCAGCAGGTTGAAGGAAAATAGGAGAGGCAGAAGATATCGTGTAGCTGAGCAGAAAAGTGGACAAAGGGAGAGGCAGTTGAAGGCAGTGTTTAAAAAGAAAGAATGATCTGTAGCACAAGTCAAAGAAAGCTCTCCAGGGAGATTTTTCAGGCAGCAAAAATGCGAAACTCTGGTTTTTAGTTTACAGAACTACAAATACTCTGATCTGTCACTGCTGTAAGTAGAAACTACCCCACCTGTGCTGCCTGGTTGTGTTACTGCTCTACACACCTTTCTAGTCATAGCTTGTGCTTGCACAAGCATTTGGGTGGTTATGTGGAGAACTGGTTTGGGAAAGTGAATCAGTTTCCTGAGATTAACCTGGTTGGGGTGGAGGATGTTAACCCAGAGAGATTTCCTGGTCAGATTGGTGGCACAGACACTTGTCCCAGCAAGGCTGTGGAAGAATAATCAAGGAAGTGGGGAAGATTGGGTGGTTATTCCCACCACCTTCAGCAGCATTACCATCACATTCGGGCTCACTGTGAAGCTACTTGAGTATTTGTTCAGTTACTGAATTGCTGCTTGACTAACTGGGAGATTTCTGAACTCACATTTTCCCATTACTTATTATCCTAACAAAGTGATGCAAAGTACAATTTTGTTGGTAATTTGCTCTGCTCTCATAGTTACAGAATATTGAGGTTAGCACTCTTAACTACCATAGAAATTAATTTAAATATGAAACAAATATGGAGAAATAATTGCAAGAAGTAATGTCTTTCTTGAGGATATGTTTGTCTTTGTATACTCATTTTATGAACAGTAAAATGTAGGTCTCATACGTGGACCACAGGAATACTGATGATTGATTCTTAACCTTAGAAATTATACTCTTGATGCATCTCCACATAGCTGAAAATCAAGGATCGTCACTTAGAACTAAATTTATATTATATAGAGAATTTTAATTGTAGAGCGAAAGGAAGGAGGTGAATTTATTGATAACCTATAACATAGAAGGGAAGAAACTGTTCAACTACAATTTTGAAAGAATAAAAATACAGGGGTCTGAAAGGTTGAAAAAGAACTTCACCTTTGACCCCTGTCACCTTGTCAAATTTTTGGTGTTCAGCATTAACCTATAATCTGCAACCTGTAGACTTGAGTTATTTCAGAGCTATTTAGACTTCTGTTGCCTGCTCAGACAATTAAGCTTGCACATTTGTTGTCATTAATGAAATTGCAGGTCATAATTTTTATAATGTATATTCAAACACAGAATCAAAGCTTTAAACCTTTTTTAAAAAGTTTTTACTTAAAGCTGCTTTGTAGGTAGTTTAACATACAGGTTGCATGAAAGAAACAGACTTCTTGTTTTTTGCCCTAGAGTTAAAGGGAAGGGTGATGCTGCTTAAATGCTAGTAATAATTTAAAGTAACTTGTAAGATACCTTTTATTTCTGATTTTCCAAACACATTTCTCATGTTGTTGGGTTTTTGTGCTTAAGTTTGTGTGCTGATCTGATGAGAGTAATGAATAGATTTTGGACTGTGAAAGATAATGTTAAAATACTATTTCTGCTGAGGCATTCAAGCTGCTCCATACAATATTCATGGTTTCATCTCTACAAAAAGATAAAAATAGTCTGTGAACTGTAGTTGAAATTGTAGATCAGTTGTGTGTAAGTAGTATTTATAAAAAATGTTGAGATACAAATAAATACTTTTTTTCCAGTGCCACTTGAATTTTTTAAAATAGTTTACTGAATCATCTGAAAAATGTTTACCCGTGATTTTTTTTGTTGTCAGATGAGGTAGATGTGTTCTTTAGGATGTTCTCTTTTTTGCAAGTGGCCTGATAAATAGTCCACATGGGCAGTTATGGAGCTTGTTTATAGTTTTGCTTACCTTCTGTGATCCCTTTTTCAAAGTAGGTGGATACAGAAGTGCCAATCTGCTCACATGGATATGGGACACTTGGTTTCCAGCCTAACCTCTTCTTTCAGCCTTAGCATTGGAGCAAAACAAGTTTGAGCCCCTTTATTGGGAGTAATTGGAAAAAGGTCTTACTGTATTTCAACTTAAATATATTTAAATAAAATTGTATTTAAGTGAAGTGATTATAGTGTTTACCCTGTGTGTGTCTGTAGACACAGTGTATATACACACGTATATATCTAGGCACACACAGAAGAGCCAAAACAGGGTCACAATTCAATGAAGACTTCAGGATTTTGCAGCTTGATCTGCTTTAGAGAGAAAAGTGTGTAGAGGATGAAAAGGTAATGAGGGTCAGTAGTAACTTTTCTAACTCTCTTAGGAAATTACAGGGACACGGGTAATGTAATTTTGATTTTTGCATTTAATTATTTGAACCAATAACGTGTTGAGAAATGTCAGACAGTCTGCCTCCTCCCCCTAACAGTAATCAAAAGCCTTAAAATTGGGTAAACACTTCAAAAAGGTGCTTGATGGAGAGAGGAAGTAATGAAATAGATTATATGAAAATTGGCTTGATAGCAGTAAGTACTGTTTTGTTAGACATTCATTTAGTGGTTGAAACAAATATTTTGGAATCACTTCTTGTGGATTTTAGTTTCCACAGTATGCATTCTTAGGGTGTGCTTCATTTGGTAGCTTAGTTTTGCTTGAATTCAGTTTTTCATCTCTTATTAAAAAGAGTAATGCTGTTAAAACACTAATCTGAGACAGAAATCCAAGGTTCTAGTTTTAATTTCATGGTGCTGGAAACAAACATTTGAATTGAAGAAGCCTAAGTTTGGTGTTTATTTCTAAAACATTTCCTCCATTGTGGAAAATGATGAGCCAGAGAAGCTGCTCTGCCTTGCTGTGTCTTTGCCATGATAGAGCCTCTTGTGGACTAACTGTGTTTGTGAGGGGAGGCCTGATTTTGACAGATACCATCTGGTATGTGTAAGAATACAAATTGTTAATGTATGTATGTTCTGAGGACAGTATTTTTTGTGTGACAAGCATTTTGGTGTCTCAAATTGTCTATATTCGTATAAATGAGTCTTCGGCTGCAGATGCTCTTGATGCAGTTAGGAGCAGAGGAAATGTAAGTACATTGCAACTTGCCTGAAAATGGAGACTGAATGATGATGAGAAGAACTTCTAAGACAAGTATTTTAATGTAGCAATCATTTGCTATTCTTACTGTAGTTCTAAAGTTTATTTTTTCTGAAGCACTTGAATAAACAGCAGTTTAAAGGCATGCTGAAGAATTGCTCAAATTTTAAAAAGCTTGTTAATATTTACCTTGAGTAGGGATTTGGTCTTAATTTTTACCCTGCTGAACTGTGGAAGAAATTTTAAAATGTTGGTTTGCAATTAACTGGTCAAGTAGGGATATCCATTCTAATGGGTAAAAAACCCTAATATTTATCCATTGGGTAAAAAACCCTAATATTTAGGACCGGGGAATATTTATATAAAAGTCTTTTGATGAAAATAAGAAATTTATCCTGAAATTACTGCCTCAAATTTTAGGTAAAACCAGCTGATCTGTCAACATTAAATAACTTGATGATTAGTTTTGTTGTTGTTATTTGTAATTCCTGTCTGAAACATGGATCAGTTTGTTCATATGCAATTGGAGATTTGTTTTTTCTTTTTTTTTAAACCTCCTAATTCTGAAAGTCTACATTTGAATAATTTATTTGAATAATGAAACTTGTCATTACTTGTCTTGTTACTGTCAGTAAAAAGACAGAAAGCAATGTCTTTGAGACTCAGAAATTTATTAAATAAATAAGAGTTTAGAAATTCATGTGTGTTACTTTTTACAAGGTGGATAGTGGGAGCAAGGTTGGAATTAGAGGTTGCTTATGCAGACCGATACATGTAAGACTAAAAGTCTTACATGTATCGGTCTGCATAAGCAACCTCTAATAGGTGTATTTCCTAGTAATAATAAAATTACTTATGTTCCTGTCCATTGGTCACAAATCCAAGCTTAGTTAGCTTGTACCTGACTACTTTTCTGCCAAAATTTGCATTGCTCAATAGAGTGAGCAGGTCTCCCGCTGTGCTGTTGCGGTTCCTGTGGAGTGCAGTTGATTCACCAAACACTTGCAGTGTGACACGTGAAGATGAACCCCAAGATGGTGCCAGAGTTTCAGTTAAAGCACTCACTGTGTCCTGCTGAAATGTGTGAGGACTTTTAAACAATGAGCAAAGGAGACAGCTTCCTGTGGATCTTACTTTCTGCACTGATGAAACCAGTGCTCCAAGACTCGTTGCTTTTCAGTGTAGGTGGCCACTTTACCCAAGCTGCTCCACAGCACATCCTGAGACATTCCTAGTGTCCAGTGCTGCTGATCTGCCAAGGCCTGTCATAATGGGGTTCAGGCAATGTGATCCGTTCTGAACTAACCAGGCTCTCAAAATCTGCTAACTGCCGTATGAAACCGTGTGCAATATGTTAAAGCAAGAGCTAGTCTTGGTTGATAGATTGCGTGACGAATTTTGAAAGAGAACTGCTCTAATACATTTGACAAGAACACGCAGTGCCTTCCATCCCACTGTTCTAAGAAATTACTGCTTGGGAGTAACATGGAAACATAATCTGTGAAACTTCATAACAGTAATTTCTTTTAAATGTAGTCAGGTGTGAGCATGCTAACAGCATAGAGCATTGGCTTTGTGTACTTTGAGTCATGAGAGGGGGAATATAACTCTTCTGATACTTGTGTTATCATATGGGACCACATAGAGGAACAAATGGCTCTAGTGAAGAATTTTGTTAAAAATTTTAAATGATAATTTTATTCTCAAATGTGCCTTGCTTTCAGCACGAACTTGAGATGTGTCTAAAATAAGATTTTGTTGAAATTTTCTTAGCGTTTGTCATCTTTCTTACTCAAAGTGCAGAACTGTCAAACTTACATAGAATCATAGAATCCTAGAATGGTTTGGGTTGGAAGGAACCTTAAAGATCATCTCGTTCCAACCTCCTGCCATGGGCAGGGACACCTCGCACTAGATCAGTTTGCTCAGAGCCCCATCCAACCTGGCCTTGAACATTTGCAGGGGTGGGGCATCCATGCAGTTACTACAGTTCTGCACATAAACTTTATTTGAAGAAATAATCTCCTAATCAGGCCAAATGAATCGATTGGATATGATTGCACATCAGAGCATGTTTTTATTGATGGGTTACCGTCGCCAGCTAATGTTGCCTCCAGAGATTATGGTGTCTGTGTGCCAGTTAGACCGAGGCACTGTTGCATAATCTGCCTTGCACTTTGCAATAGTGATAGGCAAGAACTGAGGAAAAAGGTCTTCTGGAGTTTGTAGCAAGGGAACAGTCTTTCTTTTCCTCTTAAGTAGAATGGCACCTTAACTAGATGATTTTAAATTAATTTTAATCACTGATTTATTCCCGCTGTTCCCTGCTTCTCTAACATAAGACAATATTAATTAGGTAATACACACAGACCACTACACTGGGATACCAGGGAATCAGGTTGTAAACATTAAGTGGTTTCTTGAGTGATTTAAATTACACATTTTCGTAAGACTAGAAGTGGCGTGAATGAGAGTGTTAATGTAAAGATATGGGACAGCACAAGAATGAGTCAAGTTGTGTAAAAGCCATCTTAACAAATCAGAAATGTGAAGTGCATGTTGAAAATTTGAATTTATTAAAGCAAAAAAATGAAGCTAAGATTCCAAAACAGCCTTAATGGTTCTTGAAGCATATATCCTGACTAACTCAGTAGTAAGCATTTCTGCGTGTCTGAGGATGATTGTTCAGTCTTTTATGAGAAAATGCCAAAACACTTCACAAAGTCAGTGAATATTATCTTTCTTTTGGGTTGTATCCAGTTGTCCCTATTGAAAGGGATATACTAGCGGTTTCCAGAACACACAGCATTATTTAGGAAAGAATTTAAAAAATAACTTCAGATACCATATAAGAAATGAAGGTCATTTGTCTTGCCATGGTAACCATCACAGAATAAATTAATTGCAATAAATCAATTTCTTTTTCTTTATGACTATGGCATTAAACAGATATTCATAGTACCGCATATCTGATTTGTCATGTTACTGAGGCCACTTTGCTGTCTGTAATAGTAACATTAATTGAAGTTGACAAAAGTTTTAATTATTCCAATTCTTGTATGCATTTTCTCAATGTAGAAAAGGTACATATTGAACTGGAGAAATTGCTTGTGGGAGCTTAGTCGACACAGAAGTCGCTTCATAGCATTAAGTATTTCCCATAGTATAGATGACTGTCTTGGAGGCTGAAAGTAGGTGTTCAGTGTGATTGAAGGTTATTTCACCTTGTATGTACTTCCAATGAAAATGGGAGCAAACTAGAGCAAGGCAGATCTGTCCTCGCAGCAGCTTCTCTGATAAGCCTGCGACAGAAGGGAAGCTGGCATATTCATTTCTTGGAGGGAGGAGCAGCACAGCCTTTCAGGCACACAGGTGTGCCTAAGAAAATGCCAGAGGAGTTGGTTACAGAGCTTTCCTGAATAATGCCTTGTGTTCCATCACAGAGCAGTTTTATTAGATTATAATTTTCCTTAATGTAGAACAGTCATTTTCACCAAAAATTTGAGTTGGGGGTCCATTATGAATTCTTATCATACACACAAGCAAACTTGAACGAATATGGCAGAGCACCTGCTGAGGAAAATTCAGTTGTCCTTTCTGCATTTCACTTGATGCAGAAAAGAGCTTTGCATAATTGGTGGGAACACACTTGAAAAGTTTCTCCCCTTTCATTGATGATACAGATAAGAAAATTTTAGTATGGGCAAGCTGAAGTACTGTGATTAAGTGAAATCTCACAGCAGCACTGCTTACGAGGATAGCAAGTCTATTGTGGCTTTGAAGTCAGCATGTTTGTTTGTAAGTGATGAATAATAATCAGGAAGAATAGTTTCTAGTGAGGGATTATCCTTTCTTGGGGGGGATAACTTCTATTTCGGTGTAGCCTGCTATGGGAGGGAGCTAAAAGAATTAAGTTTTAAATAACGGGAGTCAGATTAGCTGCTCTAGTAACCTACATTTAGGGATAGCATGTTCATTTGAAGTTAATTTGAGCTGGCAGATGATCTCTTTTATCTAGAATTAGTAAATAACATGTGCTATTTATTATCTCTCTCTCTCTTAGAAGGTGTTGTGTGAAGTGATGAATCAGCTCTGAAATCTGAGCCTGATCCTAGCTATGTGCTAGATATGTAATTTACCTTTCCTAATGTTGTTTTAATACCAAAGACAGGATTAAGAGAGTTGCAAGGAAGTATTTTTAATTCCCTGTTAGAGAGCTATTGCTCTCATATTTCTTAAACCAGCTTGGATTTTTGTGATGTGAAGTCAGTTTGCTTGGAAATTGATATTCTGAGGTCACACATTTATTGAAGATTACTTTGGATCAAGTATTCATGAGCCCCAAAAAGAGAAGTGAATAAATAGAATCTGTTTTTCTGACTGGTCCAATATTTTTGTTGTAAATCATTACATATTCAAGTGAACAGATAAACATTTAGTAGTGTTCTTACTTCTAAAGGGTCAAATAGGTTGTAGAAGTACATACTCTTAAATGTTTCTTAGTGTCATCCACCTTATTATGATGGGGGAAAATTCCATAATGCAAGCTGGAACCTTATTTTATTCCTTTGAACTCCACCTGGATTGAACACCCCAGGGAAGCTGCTGTTTTAATGGATGATTTATTTATTCGTTTATTCACATAGTGCTCATCTTGGGCCAAGATTTTTTTTTAGTCTTTTTTTTAGTCTGTTTTGAGCACCTCTTGTGAGAATACTTATAATCAGATGAATTATACTGTGTCAGAATGTTAAAAAATGAAAACATAGACTTTTAACTTTCTCTCATCATCCTACAAAATATAGAAATAGATGTGTGGTTGCAGTGAATCACATTTTGTGCCTTACTCAGTTCACGTGGCTTGACAGATGATTCATACAGAAAAGCTATCTAATCCTGCACTTGGTGACAGGAGATATGCCAAGAAAACAGTCCTGGTACAGTCAGAATACCATCTTCTCTGGAGAGCTCTATGGCCTATTAAATCAATGATTTGAAACTATGAATATATTGATTTACTTTAATTTCTAGATTGTTTGAACTTGTTTTTTGTGAAAGGAGTGTCAATATTCTCTAGTTTATCCTGTTTCAGCAGGGGTTTGGACTAGATGATCTCCAGAGGTACTTTCCAACCTAAAGAATTCTGTATGTTTGAGAAAGGGAAATGAGGATTTGTTTTGAAAGTGTAAGCTAGAAAGCTCTCAAAACCCTAACAGCAAATGAGTGATTATTTTAACTGTTCAAGTAAAAGGAAGTGTAATGGTTTTGCTTTTCAAAAAGATTGAAGAGGAGCAAGGACCTTTCCCTATACCTTACAGGGCTGAGGTAACAAGCCATATTTAGTAAATATTTGCACTGCATAGTTAAAAGCTTCTGGAGGAAGCTTTTAATTTATGGTAGACTAGAAGCAAAAAAAGGGAACCTGCCAAAAACCTAAACTCAGACAACATCTCCCCAAAACAACACTTCCCTCTGAGTTGTACAATCTGACGGAATTTTTCAGTTTCTGTGTGTATGTATTCATGGTCCGTCAGATGTGGAAAATCTCATTCTAAGTACTGGCTATCAGAATTTTGTTTTCCTTTGTTTTGTCCAGACAAATTTTGTCTTACTCAAAACTGTGAAAACAAAGAAGCCAGTGCCCACTGTTAACATAGGCAACAGTTTTTAGTGAATTTCAGTTTGGTGCACATAATACAGGGTTTCTCCATGGTTCACAATTTAACTGAATATTTTAGATTTATAAAAACATTTCAGAAGTAACTAGACTTGTAGATTTAATATCTTCTGGGAACATTTTCTGCAGCTATATAGAGGTGTGAATGTACATATGAAAGCAATTGGATTGCTTTAGGCTAATGAGTTACCACTTGTCATCTCTGACTGCTCTACTTCCAAAGCAGAGTGTGTTCAAAAGGTCTTTGATTTAAGATTTAACATTATATATATGTATGTGCTTGTGTGTTTAGGAAAAAAAAAATCCAACCTCAAAAAAAAGTCAAAATTAACAAACGTATTTACAAATATATATACAAATGTGGGTGAGCTTTGCTATTTTGTTGGTTTTTTTTTTAATTGGTCTTATTCTTCATTATGCAGAACTGCATTAATTAGGCTCTGAATAGGGTCATGGTGGTCAGTAAGGAAGACAGTGGCTATTGGAGTCCTGTAACTCCAGCAGTCAGATTGACTGTTCGTGTTCATGCTGGATGAGTTCAGAAGCTTAATTTATCTGTTAGCACCATCACTCCTATGCCAGTAACATAACACCTATCCTTTATGTAATCCTTCCCTTGATGCAGCCAGCTGATAAAAAGCCAAAAAGAACAACTTTTGGTGAAACTGGTTGTACGTTAAAGCAGGGGAAGGAAAGAGAAATATGTTAAAAACAGTAGAACTGAATAAAATGTGTTTGGTGTGCAGAAAATATTGTTACACAAATGAAAAATATGAATTAAAAAATTATGTGCTGTCCTTTGTAATTTGAATGAGAGAAACAGATTGGTAGAAATCTGGGCCAGACAATTTTGAGATTTTTCTCAAATTCCATCATGAGCCTTTCATGATGGAATTACAAAAGCAATCATAATTGGGCACTAAAACTTCCATATTTCAAAATGTTTATAAGGTGCTCCAGTATTTGTACTGTATGGGGACTGTCTTTGAATTTGAACATAAGCAAAGTGCTTGAAGCAGATCACCTAGTTTTGTTAGCTAAGTGTGTCCTATTGAACCAAGTCAGTGCCTGGAACATGTTAGTTTCAGGCCACGAGGCTGTTACAGCTACAAGGCATTCAGATAAACAATAAAAAAAGTAACTAAATCTCATATTCCGAGAACACCAGTGTCATGTATGAAATAACTGCCATGGCATTCGTTACATGAAGTCTGCAGCACGTTTTCATATGCTGCAGTAAGGAGTTGAGCAGGGGGTCTCCAGAGTCCTGGCATTCTGCACTGTGGGTCCCACCCCCCTTTTTTTAAAGCAAGCGCTGTCTCCTTCAGCGCCGTGCAGGACAGCGGGCGGCGCGTCAGCTGACTCAAGTATTAGTTTCATGGTACAGGAGGAAATGAAGTGTTTGATTGCAAAAGTTTGCACTTCTTCGGTGTAATGGTAAGCATATTGTTGCTGGTTTGGGGTATTTTTTTAGCATGATGTTATAATTAAGTTAAGGAAGTGAATCTGTATTCCTTGGAGTGTTTGCTACAGGTGTCTGTTTGATTAGACAGTTCGGGGAGCTAAGGAAAACCAAGGCCAGCTCCTCCTCTGTTGACCTTTTTGAGGGAGGAGGGGGGAGTCAAGAGTGATATAGGCATAAAGTGACAAATTATTACAACTTCATAGCTTCATCCATATTACTGTCCTGCTTGGTTCTTGCTAAGCGATTTAATTTATGCTGGTAAATTTACTGATCTAGAAGATGCCTTCTGAAGTCTGATATTGCTAAGTCATCGTCAGTTAAGTATGTGGCATAAAGGTTTATATTTAGCACTTCAGTGCAGCAATACAGTTAGGAATAGAACATTGCTTTCTTTCTCACTTGGCTGCAAATAATTAAAGTTTAGAGTTAGCATATAAATCATTGCTTCAGTGTATGATTTTTCAAGTGTGTTTTTCTGGCAGTGAATTAAACAAGCTAGTCTGACTGTATAAATTAATATTCTCTTTTTCATAATATTTTCTTGTGCTTTAGCAACATATATTCACATTTCTCAGCAATTTCTGGACAGTAATCAGGAGAGATGAGAAACCCTTAGATCTTGGAAAAATGAAATCTTTGTACCACCATGGTGACACAGCAAGTCAAACTCTTTTCTGTGCATTTCTGTAATTTGATATTTGATCAGCATTACCTTTGGGGAGAAAACATGTCCCATAACTATATGCACAATAAGATCATGTTATATTCAGAAGATGAGATAATTTTCTTGGGGGTTTGTGTAAGTTTCTCCAAGTATGATTGGAACTAGACTTGCAACAGTGATGGCGCTGACATTGAGGAAACTGTGCACAGGATACAATAAGCAGCATGGTCCTCCCTCATTACCACTCCCAGCTGTAGGGTGACTGACATGCAGGGGACCTCTTGTATCCTCCTCACTAGTTCCAGATTGCTGTGTTTAGCTGTGATTCCAGCTCTGTTTGCCATTATGGAAAGTGTGAAGTGCAATCCTCGAGCACAATTCCCTAGCATCGAATTAATGACAACACAAATATCCACACACTACCCCCCTCACCTAGTTTTCCTTCCAACAGGAATGGTCATCTCAGGCTATAGGTTGGTGTTTAGTATTTGACTGACTGGAATTCAACTTTTTTTTCATTGGAATAACATGGGGTTTTCCTCTATGGGTAATATATTGGACTGTTTTGTGTGTATGTTTATTTTCAGTATTTCAGTATTTATGTAGAAGAATAAAGGGGGAAAATAGAGGCTTATAGGGAATGTGAAGAAGGTGTTTACTTTTCCCTCTGCTCTCCTGTGTTGTTGAGCTAATAACACAATGTTTAAAAATAAAAAAAATACCTGGTTATTGTAAATTGGCAAGACTACGGGGTGGATTTTGCATACAGATACTGTGGAAGCATTCTTCTCTCCCTCTCTGCCACGTATGTGTGTACGCCTTCCTACTGTTCTTTCTACCTTCATGCTGGATTTTCTGTATCCTTTTAACAGTCCCTTTCCCACAAGTATAAATTGTGCAGCCAAAAGGATCAGGCCTAGCTTTTTGAAATGCATCTTAGTGATCAGTGGGTCATTGAACTTCTATCGTGAGACTCCTGGCTAAATCTGCAGCAATACCATGCAGTAAATGTGACATGCTGTGTTTGCAAAGCCTCGGATATCCAATGATGCAACAATGTGGCTTGTAGTTTGAAACCTGTGTGAATGTATCTTCATGTTCCATGGAATCATTTTGACTTCTAACTAATGTATTTATAGGACTGGATTTATACCCACTAATAATTTTTGTTGATTTTTCATATGTAGTTACTGTGCAAAAAGAACAGTATGTCTGCTGAGATATGTTTACTGTATTGATATATTTCTGTGAAATTAAAATTCTTTTTAGTAAGTTATGTTTTCTTTTTTTTTTTCTTTTTTTCCCGTGTGGTTTTGTTGTCGTGCAGAGCTCTGGGATTGAAACATTAGTGGAGGAGCTTTGCTCCAAACTGAAAGACCTTCAGAGTAAGCAAGGTGAGGAAAAAAAATGTTTGAACTTCTGAGGCCATGTATTGTATTTATCAACTGTGTGACATTCTGAGACAGGGGTGGGTGTGGAGGAGTAGGCTTTATTTCAGTAGATTTTAAGTACAGGCCATGCAATTTAAAATACATTTTAATAATTTCATTCAAACAATTTAAGCAATTTTATACTGGTATGCTTTGTTTACCTAAGAAATAGCGAGTCACAAATGGAGTTTTCTTCATGAAAAGCTACAACTGTTCATAGCCAGCTATACCTGCTTTTTTAGTAAATATTCCAAATTCAGCATCCCCCTCCCTAACAAAGGAATGAAAATAAAGTAGGGTTGATTCTGTTCCTTTTGTGTTGTATTGATGCTTGCAAAGAGTATATTTGCCTCAAAATAATTATGTGGAAACTATTCCTGTGAAAAGCTTCCAAATAGCCATCACTACTTAAAATTTCTGGGCTATAGGGGAATGATAATAGGCACTTTGTGATGTCAAGCTTAGGGGAGGGACCATAATGTTAAGTTGTGTTGTCTCCAGTGAAGGATCATCGCACACAAATGTTTGTTCAGGCACACAGCAGCAGCCTTGGACACTTAGAGTAAAATTAATATGTTTATTGTGTAGTATAAGTAGCTGTAAAGCAGAGATAAACAATTACTTGCTCAAAGCATGATTTTAGCTGTTTCCATCCCCTTTTTTTGTTTTTAAACAGTAATCATTAGTCGACTCCTAGTATTTCATAATGCTGTGAATTTCTTCCTGAGCAAAGGTGATGTTGAGCATTTATTTTGAAAAAAATAAATTAAAAAAAATTATGTCTCACTTTTTTTTCATTTCAAAGGTTTTAATATAAAGAATCAGAACATCTTCAGAGTCACCTCTCACACAGGAAATATGCCTTTACATTCACTCAAAGCTCAGCAACTACTGCAAGGATATTTCCTTTTAGTGAAACACATGAGAAGTTAGATGTGGCCAATGATAAAAACATTTAGTTAAGTAGTTGATTTTTTTAAGAAATATTTTTTGTATCTGTAGCAACGGAAGAATGAGATAAGGATTTGGATATGAAACAATTAAATATTCAGCAGGAATTCTCCTAGTGGGCATTGCTAGCCATGAGGTTGCATGGAGCTGCTGGCCAGTCATGTTTGGTCAGATTTGCAGGACTGGAGAACTGTGAAGATCTTTAATCTTGGGTGGTAATTCGTAATTTCTATGTTATTTACAGTGTTTTATGGAACTTTTACTACTATTACAGTTATACATCCTGGTGCTTTTTGTTAAATACTGTTATAAAGTACACTGGCTTTTTTGAATTTTTCTGTTAAGCATTTGGAATTTTCTTCCAAAACAGAGGAGAAGATTCACAAAAAGTTAGAAGGCTCTTTGACTCCTGAGACTGATTTATCTCCCACAGCAAAGGATCAAGTAGAAATGTATGCATTTTCTTCCTTATTATTATCTGAGATGCTTTTCTCTCTTTATTCCCATATTTTAACACAATGAAGTTAACTTAGTGGGGAATCTGGAGTTTTGTGGATATTAAGAAATACGTTTCTTTTCCTGCTACCTTCTTTTGATAATATTGTATATTTAAATATATGCACTTGGTACCATGGGCTAGTTTAATTTCTGTCAAAATCCTGACTGCTTTCATTTGAATATATACAGAACTGAAACCATACTTTATTTTGGTTTCCTGAAGACTAAATCAACCAGACAAAACCCTTTAAAATAGCATTAATTGACATGTAGATTTGCAGGTAGGGAATAATCTGTTTCCTGGATTCAGATGTCACTGTCTTCTATTGCAGAAATGGCAAACAAACTCTCTTATAACCTTTATACTCTTGATAACCAAAGTAATCTCCTAGTTAGCAAGTACCTGAGTCCAGTGTTACTGAACTACCCAGGAGTTTTATCATTGACCTCTCTTAGAGGTACAACTGCTTCTGTATCTCTTAATAGTAGCAACAGCCTAGTAGAAATGTTACTAAATAGATGCTCCATCTTCAGGGAACTGATTGTGCTAATGTGCATTTAACTAAACTGACTTCTAAAAATTTTTAATAGGTTTTCATTGAAATATATGTGATTCAGTATAAATCTCTCTATCACCAAACACATACTACATTAAGTGTTGCAGAAAACCATATTTTAATCTTGTACCTCTTGCATAAAGCTGTTAAGCATCTTAAACTACTCAAAAACGAGTCTTTTTTTAATAGCTTTTTCTTAATAACTGGATGATCAAACTACATAAAACTTAACAGATAGGGTCTCATTTCATAAATGAGAATTTTAAAAACTGAAATTCAGGACTGAACTACCTGAAATTCAGGACTTCCTCATTTATAATCTAAATCAAACATTTAAGAAGACTGTACTGAATTCACACATTATCTAAAAAACCTGGAGCCACTGTTGTAAGCGTGCACAATTTCTCTCTACAGTGATGTTTCATAGTCTCTGAAAAGGGAATTGTTTTACTTGTACGCAGTATATTTCTAAACATATATTAATATAAGCACTTCTAAAGCTCATTTTAATTTTCCCTGTGATACCATTCAATTAGTGCGCATGTGTATATGTTGTGCAAACTAGATTTTTAGCAATTGGACTGGTAGTGTTTTGCTGTGTTTTCAGTAATGCTTTCTAATCTTAATGTTTAGCTGAAGCTCTACGATCCGAATATCCCTTTTGTTTTGCTTTCAGGTACTATGAAGCATTTCCTCCTCTTTCTGAAAAGCCAGTTTGCCTGCAGGAAATTATGACTGTATGGAATAAATCCAAAGTATGCTCTTACTCTAGCTCCTCATCTTCATCCACTGTTCCACCAACTAGCACGGATACATCTTCTCCAAAGGACTGCAATAGTGAAAGTGAAGTAACTAAAGACAGAAGTAATAAAGTATCTGCCACTGTACAGGAAAGAACCCAGCAGAAGAAGAGTAAAAACGAGAAAGAAAACAAGTTTAGTAACAACACTGTTGAAGAGAAGCCTGTTTTGTACAAAAAGCAAGTCCGACATAAGTCTGAGGGAAAGATGCGTCCCCGCTCCTGGTCATCCGGATCCAGTGAGGCTGGCTCAAGTTCTAGTGGTAATCAAGGTGAATACAAGGCATCAATGAAATGTATTAAAGTAAGACACAAAACAAGAGAGGTTCGGAATAAAAAAGGGCGTAATGGGCAGAGCAGGCTGTCAGTGAAATCTGGTGAAAAGGCTGATAGAAAAGTCCACAGCGGAAGCAGCAGCAGCAGCAGCAGCGGGTCCATCAAACAACTGTGCAAAAGAGGTAAAAGGCCATTAAAAGAAATTGGAAGAAAAGAAGCTGGCGGTAGTGATGGAAAAGATTTATATTTAGACAGTAGAAATGAAAAGGAATATAAAGAAGAGCCCTTGTGGTATACTGAGCCGATTACGGAGTACTTGGTTCCTCTTAGCAGAAAAAGCAAGCTGGAGACTACGTACCGCAACAGAGAAGATATATGTGGAGTAACATCAGAGGCTGTAGAAGAGTTGTCTGAATCAGTGCATGGTCTTTGTATTAGCAACAATAATACTCATAAAACATACCTCGCAGCAGGTACTTTCATCGATGGTCACTTTGTAGAAATGCCTGCAGTTCTAAATGAGGATATTGACCTCGCTGGGACCTCAATATGTTCTCAACCAGAGGACGACAAGTATTTAGATGATGTTCATCTGTCAGAACTAACACACTTCTATGAAGTGGATATTGATCAATCCATGTTGGATCCTGGTGCCTCAGATACGATGCAAGGGGAGAGTCGGATTTTAAATATGATTCGACAGAAGAGTAAAGAAAAAACTGATTTTGAGGCAGAATGTTGCATAGTGTTAGATGGAATGGAGTTGCAAGGGGAAAGTGCAATATGGACTGATTCGACCAGCTCTGTTGGTGCTGAAGGGTGGTTCTTGCAAGATCTTAGTAATTTAGCTCAATTTTGGGAGTGCTGTTCATCTTCTAGTTCTGGTGATGCAGATGGGGAAAGTTTTGGAGGAGATTCTCCGATCAGATTCTCCCCCATCCTAGACAGCACAATGCTTAATTCACACATGCTTGCTGGCAATCAAGAGCTCTTTTCAGATATTAATGAAGGGTCTGGTATAAACTCTTGTTTTTCAGTGTTTGAAGTGCAATGCAGTAACTCTGTTTTACCATTTTCTTTTGAAACACTCAGCTTGGGAAATGAAAATGCAGATTCTAGTAGCACTGCTAATATTCTTGGGAAAACACAGTCTAGATTGCTAATATGGACCAAAAATAGTGCCTTTGATGAAAATGAACACTGTTCTAATCTTTCAACAAGAACTTGTAGTCCATGGTCACACTCGGAAGAAACACGTTCAGACAATGAGACTATAAATATTCCATATGAAGAATCCACGCAATTTAATGCAGAAGATATTAATTATGTAGTTCCTAGAGTGTCTTCGAATTATGTAGATGAAGAAATTCTAGATTTTCTGCCGGAAGAAACCTGCCAGCAACAAGCTAGAAGTTTAGGAGAAATGCCCACTTTGATTTTCAAAAAGAAATCTAAGCTAGAATCTGTCTGTGGTATTCAGCTAGAACAAAAAGCAGAAAGTAAAGACTATGAAACTACACAAGGGTGTAGGGAAAGCAGTCCACATGGAGATGGCTACAGCTCAGGGGTTATTAAGGATATTTGGACAAATATGACAGACAGAAATTCTGCAGCGATGGTAGAAATAGAAGGAATAGAAGATGAATTGTTTTCAACTGATGTAAATAACTATTGCTGCTGTTTGGATACGGAAGCAAAAGTTGAAACCCTCCAGGAACCCAATAAAGCAGTGCAAAGATCAGAGTATCACCTTTGGGAAGGTCAAAAGGAGAATGTAGAGAAGAGAGCCTTTGTCTCAAATGATTTATCAAAAGTAGATGGTGGTGACTATACCACACCATCAAAACCCTGGGATGTTAACCAGGATAAAGAAAACTCATTCATACTTGGTGGTGTGTATGGGGAGCTCAAAACATTTAACAGTGATGGAGAATGGGCAGTGGTGCCACCTGGTCACTCAAAAGGGAGCTTACTGCAATGCGCAGCTTCCGATGTGGTGACAATAGCTGGTACAGATGTTTTTATGACTCCAGGTAATAGCTTTGCCCCTGGCCACAGGCAATTATGGAGGCCGTTTGTATCATTTGAACAGAACGAGCAATCAAAGAGTGGAGATAACGGATTAAATAAGGGTTTTTCTTTTATCTTCCATGAAGACTTACTGGGAGCTTGTGGTAACTTTCAAGTCGAAGAACCAGGGCTTGAATACTCATTCTCTTCCTTTGACCTGAACAATCCATTTTCACAAGTTCTTCATGTAGAGTGTTCGTTTGAGCCAGAAGGAATTGCATCTTTCAGCCCTAGTTTTAAACCTAAGTCAATTCTGTGCTCTGATTCAGACAGTGAGGTTTTACACCCCAGGATATGTGGTGTTGATCGAACGCAGTACAGGGCTATACGGATTTCTCCGAGGACTCACTTTCGCCCAATTTCTGCATCTGAACTTTCTCCAGGTGGTGGAAGCGAGTCAGAATTTGAGTCAGAAAAAGATGAGGGAGGTATTGCTGTCCCTCCTCAAGTAGATGTATTTGAGGATCCACAAGCAGATCTCAAACCTCTGGAAGAAGATGCAGAAAAAGAAGGGCATTATTACGGAAAATCAGAGCTTGAATCTGGAAAATTCCTTCCCAGATTAAAAAAGTCTGGAATGGAGAAGAGTGCACAGACATCATTGGATTCCCAAGAAGAGTCGGCCGTCATGTTGCCAGTAGGAAACCAAGATCCCTGTTTAGAATGCAGTATGAAAGAATCTCTAGAAGGGAGAGTGATGGAGAGCTCTAAAGTAAACTGCAGAATAGTGGAGCCACGTGAGGAGACTGGCAGGTTTTGCAGTTGTAAAGCAGGGTGTCAATTCCCCACGTATGAGGATAATCCTGTTTCTTCAGGAGAGCATGAAGAGGTATGTGGATATATAAAATTACAGAATTTGCAGCTGGCAGCTGATAACCAGCAGTTTGTCATGTGACAGTTCAGTTTAAATGTTTGTGATTGTATAGATCTCTAGAAAATACAGTTTTGTAGAGAAACTGGAGGTTCCATCTGAACATAAGAATAAACTTGCTTATTGTAAGGGTGGCCGAGTGCTGGCACTGGTTGCCCAGGAAGGTTGCAGAGTCTCCATCCTTGGAGATTTCAAAAGACATCTGGACAAGGTCCTGGGCAGCCTGCTCTACTGGGCCCAGCTTGAGCAGGGGGAGTTGGACGTGATGACCTCCAGAGTTCCTTTTGAACCTCAGTCGTTCTGTGATTCTGTGAAAAATTAACCATCTTCAGGTATTTTGGTGTCATCTTGCATACCTTTAGAAATATATGCATGTGTACACTCATGTGACTTTAAAATCTGTTTACCTTAGGTTTTTAGGTTATCTGATTTACATATAAAATGTTAAAATGTGCATAAATTTTGAGTAATGAAATATTACTGATTTTGATTCAAACTTATTTTAAAATTCTGAAGAAAAAGATCTGAAGCCAGTCTTTTCAGTATAGTTACTTCCGAGTAGAAGAATTTGGAGTTGAACTGCTGGATGTAAACTTCAGTAAAGAAAGGCTTGTAAAAAGGCTTAATTGTCTGGAAATTAAAGCATCCTCTTGTCAGTATAGAGCCAAGAAGAAATAAAACATGGATGCAAAATATCCATCACTACCACAGTACCATAAGAAAGCCTCAGCATAACTGTGGGTTAAGCTCAGAGTTTTCTTTCCAGTAATTGTAGCCATAAGTTAAGTAATAATCAAGGTGAAAAATCCTTTCTAGCTAAAAATACCCTGAGTTTTTCTTGCTGTGAGCTCCCTCTGTTTTTGAGTAGCAACATGTAACTATCAAAATAAATTAGATGTGTGGCCAGCCCAGAGATATTGTCTGGATAGGTATAAGTTACATCTTACATTTTCTTTTGCTTGCATCTTAACATTTTCTTTTCCTCTTCAGCCTCCTCTTGCACATACTCAGCAGTTGTAATATTTACATTTGGAAGAAGTTTTTCCATTTTCAACTAAAGAGTTGCACCCAGCTTGTGTTGTGCAATTGCATATTTCTCAATTATAAGTTTGAAACACTAACTCATATATAGGCAAGCTAACCTTTCTCTTGCTAAGACTAAAGCTCACCTTTTTGTTGAACAAAATCAGACTTTCTTATTTTCCTTCTTCCTTATTTGTTTCTTCTCTCATCCTCCTTTAAATTAATTCCTTCTTTTCCCGGCATCAGTAAGTTGATATCTGCTGCTTGCACAAGAGAATCAAATTTGTGACTTTTCCAGACCCTTTCTAGACATCTTGGTTCCTGCTGCTCTGTTAAGTTAACAGAGATGAAGTGGCTTCAAAAATCTTTACTAGAATCTGGGAAGATTCTGTGTTTGAGCCAGGCCTTGCAGAAAGAATCATCAAAAAAATTAATAGACTGTAAGTCAGAACAGATTCTGGAATTGCATTTTACCAGTAAGTAAAGTAAGTGAAATCTACCTTCATCGTGCAGTAGGGCATAATGAAAGAACAAATGATTATACAGTTATTTGTGACAGCAAGAGCCTGAAGTTCTTTCCAGCCCTTTTCAGATCTTCTTTCTGGATGTGTAGTGCTCTGTAAGGCTGCTTATTCTCATCTTCACTTCAGCCACTTATCCATTCAAGAAACTAGTAAGTGGCTGGTATATACAGTGGTACCATAGTTTATGGTAGCTCTGAAGCTTGTAAAAGGTCTTTTGGTAGTGAACAATGCTTAGAAAGCTCTGGTATTTCATTTTATTTAATTTCCTTAGTGCAGGAGGAAAACTTACTGCTCCACTTGCTCAGGTCACATGATTTTGTAATCATTTTCATAGCTTCAAAGTGATAAACCACTGAGAAGTACAAAGGGCCAACAACCCTCCCAGTAGTCTAGACTCCAGGTTGGTTTGCAATTAAGCTCTTCCTGGAGGGCTTGGGGAGTTTGATTACCCCCTAAGCTCAGACAGCCTGGGTTAACTCATCCCCCTGTATCTACCACGTCACAAGAAGGTGTTTGCACGCTCTGGGCTTTTCTAAGCACCGGTAGTTGGAGTCTGAAGGTAATTGGCTTTTTGGCTCAAGAGCATTTATTTGAATTCTTATTGTGCTTAAGTGTCTGTAAAAGCTGTGTGTGAGCTTTTTTTCTTTTTAAGAGTGGTATTTATTTTCATGAGCGTTAAGCAAAATCAACATAAAATACCTAGAATTAGGACAGCCTAGGACATTTTTTCATGGACACCCTACACATACGTGCATGGGGGAAAAGCAGGCACTATGGTCTGGACTGATTAGTATTGATCAATATTTGTAAAGATTTTTTAAAAAATGAAACTTTCTGTGTTTCTGTGCTTGACCTAGGACAGAAATTAAAGTCATTGTTTAACTCAGTCATCTAATGTAAAGTTTGAGTTGTGTTCTGAGATACCTCCAATAGTTTTGCATAAATAATGGCTGTGAAAATACTAATATAAACCACAGTGTAATAGTAACACATTCTGTTTTGCACCACTTAAACTTGAGTTATATATGTGCTGTGCAAACACACATCTCTGAATACCTCCTATTTATAAACAAGACTGTAGGAGAATCTGGTTCAGTTTCCTCCCTCTCACCTTCTATATTAGAGCACTTCTTTCAGAATTATAGTGTATTTTGCAGCAGGAATTTGCAAATAGCTCCTGCAGAATTTTTTCAAACATGAATGATACTTACATACCTAGCCATAAGATGAAAAAAAAACTAAAATCAAACCAACAACAAAATGAAACCAACAAAATAATATTTTTTTTAAAAGTCCAAACTAAACAACCTCTACAAAAAACCACCAGCACTTGCCACCCAAACAACTACATAAAACCCCACAAATGCAGCTCCCTTGCCCCCCCCATAGTACAGTCCTTTTTCTTCTGAGTAAATGCTCCTACCATTTAGCTGTGGAGTCATGGGTAAGTACACAATCTGGACCAGTTAATGGCCTGTGAATATACCAACACTGTCAACAAATTTTATATGTGCTCCAAGCCAGCAGGTGTGCTCAAAGAATGCTCGTACTGTTGGGTCCTTGAGAAAGATAAAAGGACCTGTGGGGTTTTAAGGTCTGAACATGCCTAGGACGCTGGTTTTGGGGATGAGGAAATTTTACTGACAAAAACTGTGTTTATGGATCTCATGACTGAATTGGCCGTGAGATTTGGTGAGGTTCTGTGCTGGACTGGAGTAATGCAATGTAAGTGCATAACCCTTCTAGAAAGGGCTGTCAAGAGAGGAAGGGAAAAGGGCTGCTTTATAAACATTGGTTCTGAGGTCAGCAGTGTAGAAGATAAGCTGCCATAAATCCAAGTAGTGATAAGAGGGAGACAAAATTCGGAGGTGTCTACTGTGTGCCTTAAAATCAGGGGAATCAAGTGGAAAAAGAGCATGTAGAGTCACCCACTTACAAAGCAAAGGGCTGACTGTAAAGAGTGAGTAACTTGAGGGCTACCTAAGACAGGAGTGGTCCAGATAGTCCTTGGTAAGTGCTGATCATGGCAGGTGATGAAAGAAGCTACAAAGACTCTTAAGCTCTAACCTTCTAATTAAGAAAATACTATTTTGCAGAGCTATTGAAGGGCTTGTATGAAAGGACTTTAAAAAGATAATATTCACAATAACAGTTTAAAAATCATGAGGGAAAAACCCCAAGATTTAAACAAAGCCAATAAAAAAGATTTGGTATACCTGAAAGTTCTAGAAGTAAATCAGAAACAGAAAGATGACAGAAAGATATTTGAGAAGCAGAACTAACAAGCTTGGAAAGCTATGAAAATGCAATGTCCAAGGTATCGATTAGTGCATCTATTGTAATTGTTAATGCAAAGACAGATAATACACTGTCAGCTAGTCATAGCGATACTCAGCCGAGTATCATAAAGAGCAGCAACTAATTTGACAAAAGCCTACTAGAATACTTGTTTGAGAATACATGGAAGATAGAAAATACATAAAAAGCAAATCTTGTTTTTAAAGAAGAAAATGGAACTCAGGCAAAATGGAAACAACGACCCTCTTACATTGCCTAAAGAAATACTTTAAACTGTAAATGGCCCAAATGTGTGAGTAACAGAAAGTTTCCAGGTATTAGTTTAGGAGAAAGATTGCATTCTTAAAATAACAGTCAGTGGCTTACTGGAGGACAACAGAGATGATTATTTTTTCTAGTGTGTGGCACGTTTATGAAAATCCCTGATGATAACAAACTGAGAAAGTCTGCAGTTACACTGGGAGGCAGGATTAGAATCAAAAGGCTGTTAAATCTGAGCAGTGTCTGAAGCATAAAATGCAATCCTGCAGGGGTAACTAAAATTTCTGCAGAAAATAATAACCCTCTTTACAAACACAGTGGGAGGAGTGACAAGTGAGGAAGTGATGTGAAACAGAAAAGCATCTTCAAATAGATCGTAGTTGAGTGTAAATCAGGATGACACACTGCAAAAGACAGCAACATTGAGATCCATGAACAGGAATGCCCTCCTGTAAGAGGGGAGTTGCTCTGCTGGAGTACTGGGCTCCCAAAGGTCACTACTTACGAAAACAGTGAAGGAACTAGGGGTGTTTTATCTCAAATAAGAGAGACTCAGAGCAGAGGCAGCAGTTTTGCAGAAGCAATGTTCGTAGTTAGAGGAGATAAGGGAAAAGCTGTGTTCTCTGTAGGCTCTGATAAACACAAAGGAACTGGATGTGATGACCTTAAATCACACTAAGGGAAAATGAAGAATAAGAATTCTAACCAGACAACGAGCATACTGTAAGGCTCAATTCTTTTTTTAGGGAAACAGTGGAAATTCTGCCTTGATGAGACTGAATGTAGGAATAGTGCATTGTAGTTGATTCCAGCGTTGTGCAAGAGTAGAGGCTGGATTATCTCATAGAGTCTCTTGCACATATATTTTCAGTGAAATTCAACAATGAGGTTATTGCCAAATAGGTTTTAAGAATATAAAGTCTAGACTCAGCTCCCTTTGTTCATTTGTGACTGGCTTCTTGAGCCAAGGGTATCTTCACTGGGTGGCTGATGAACTAAAATTAGGACCTGATCTTTTGGAATGGGACTGAATGGGTTCATTGCTGCTTTGACTTCTGAATTATTCATGTGTTGTATTCTTCCTGATAGTAAGGGGTTGCAGAGCAGGTTCAAAGAAATCTGTACTTACAGATTAATAGGATTTTTTCTGTCAGTTGTAACACTTCTGATAATATTCATTCAGACCATACTGAGGCTTTAGTGCTTACTCTGTTCACATTCTGCAAGCCTCTTGTCACCCTTGTCAGCTGTGACCCTTGTCAGCAAGCATTCTGAAGCAGTACAACTAGTCAGTGATGGTGTTTCCATATTAGTATCTAATAGTCTAGGAGAAGCCTCACTTACCCTATGCCTAGCTGTAAAACCAGAAAGGAAGCCCATCAGTCTTCTCTCCGACCTGCAGCAAAACTGGGAGTGAAACAGCATTGCAGCTGGTTTTGCCCTGCAGTCTATGAGTTCACCTTAAGAATAAAGTAAAATAAATATGAATAGTTTCAGGGAGGAGAGACTTCCAGTCACAACATTTAATATCAGAACCATTCTAAATAATAGCTATTTAGATGGTTAGCTGGAAAATTTAATACAACTTTTCATAAAACACTGGAAGTGTATATGAATATGTGTGAGAGAGGAGGAGAAGGAGACATAAATTGAAAATCCTGTTTTAAAGGGAAAGACTGCCAACAAGAGAAGGTAGACTTATGGTGCTATTCTGGAGTTGGTGTTTTATATTTACTGATGGGGAGTGTCTCTGTAATTCACAAAAAAAAATTCACAACGTGAGACTGTGCATTTCTAGGAAGCACTTAAGCAACTGTAGGAAAAAACTTTTCCTCTGCAAATGTATGAAATGGACCTTAAAAGTGTACTTTATCCCCTCCCAACCAAAAATTCTATACTGAGCTGGGAGCTGTCTGTGACCTGCTCCAGTTCTCCAGGTGTTGGGGCTGTGATGGAAGCACAGAGGGGCTGAAGCAGCCAGTGCCAGTTCAGTCAAGGAGCCATCCCAGAGCAAGTGCTGGGCTCTGCCAGTGCCTCAGCCCAGGAAGCAAGGCTGCCGCAGCTTGTTATGCCCTGCCAGAGTCAAGCTGGCTTTGCTCGTACCTGCTGGGGTTCAGCCAGCTTATCCCATGTGCATGTGTGACACCAGCAGGGGGAGAGACTTTGGAGTTAATAATGCATTGTGCCTGTGAACTGTAGATGCCTCTATCTATAATCAGCACAGAGTGAGGCTTCCATGACTGAATGTATTTGTAAGTGCACATATATCTTACTAAGTCCTGCTTATACCTTTGAGCTGCTGCTTCTTTTTTTTTTTTTTTTTTAAATGTTAAAAAAGACACCAACCGATGGTTTAGGTTCCTAAGAACTCCCTTTTCTGGAATTAAGGGTTTGAATTTTTGGAGGGTAGTTCCAAAAAATAGTATTCCTGGGTCTTATGACAGGAAACCAGCATGGATAAGTTCAAATAAGTTGAATCTAGGACATGTTTCTAAATACAGCACTCTTGAGTGACTCCTTTGGTTTGAAAGGGGCTTCTCTTTATTAAGGAATAAGTGTTTGTAAGTGTAAGTTCTATGGGTGTGTAGTTCTACAGCAGGTTAAGGAGGAACAAAAGGATGCTCATTAATCTTCTATGTTTAAACATTCTCAAGTTTACTGAGGATGAAGCTGGCTAGAAAGTCAGTGTTGAAGCTCATTTGTTAATGTTTGTTGTAGGCAGTTGCACTGTAGTTTGTTTTTTGAATCATTCTAATATCTATAGAGGATATTACAAGGTGGCATCATCTTTTGAAGGCTAATGGGGTTACCTCAGGTGCAGCCATGAAACTGGGGACATGTCTGTTGTGACAATCCCTTGCTGTTTTAGCCATGTCCATCAATGTCATAAGGAAAGGCCTCTGGTAAAGTTAAACTAGCATTAAAATGTGGGGGAAGGGAGAGTGTTTTGGCAGTCTTAGTGAATAGATTACTTTTGTCATAAAGACAATCACTGATCATCCTCATAACCACTTTCTCGTCATGTTGACACACCATTCTCTAATTTTGTGTTTTTGCATTGGGTAATGGTACTGCTAATTCATCCTTCCAAACTTTAAACATGAAATTTTGCCACTTTTTGTTCGCTGTCTTTTCTGCTTTGTTTTACACTGAACTGTTTGTCATGTTGGCTAACATTTCACTGTGTTTCCATCTCTCGGGTAGCTCTCTCTAGATTATAAAGTATAGGGCTGGAATTAATTTTTTTTTTCTGGATTTGTATAACTCTGTATGGACAAAGTCTGAGCCCCGGCATGGAGTTCATATTGGCTGTCAGAGTTCAGAGAATGGATGTTCCACTGTAGTTTGACATTCATTTCCCATTAGTGTTACAAATTGAGCAGCATGACCTGTAAGACTTAAGAAAATCCCTTGTAATACCAGAGTTTCCTCTTTTACATGTAAGTATATTATTTATGGCATAATGAAGTGTGATTATTGTCTAAACACTTTCCTATATTGAATACTAATCTGCAGAGAATGAGTGGCAGCCAGGAAAAGCAATGCTGGTGGGAAAAGGCGCTCTATTCTCCCCTTTTTCCTGCATCACAGTGTGAAGGTAAGCACCTCTGCCTGTTAGAACTAACTTGCTGTTGCAGCCATGTTAGAATGAAATGCTCCATGTTACGGGCTGGAATTGCTGCAGATGAATTGGATTTGCTGTCTGTATTTAAAAAACCCACACCAGTAAGCTTCCACAAAAAATTCTCTAATCTGAGAGAGAACTGGGATGCTTCAGTTGCACTTGTAGTAGACCTCTAGCATGATTCTAAATTGGTTTTAAAAGAAACTGCTTTTAAAATAGTCTTAACAATTTACACAAATTTACTTAATTCCAAAGCCTGCAATTAAGTAAACAGAAAATCTCTGATTATGAAAACACTTTATTACATTTTTAAATATTTCATCCTGAAAAATACTTACTAGGTAGGTAATTCTATAAGAATGTGAAAACATGATGATTACCTTTTATGGGTGTGCATAAATAACATGCCAGTTATTCAGTGAATGTGTGGAATCTCTCTGAGACTGGGAAGGAGAGGGATTTGCCACTTGGCCACTCCTTTCACACTGACGATCTGGGAATTTTTCTGTCCTGCACAGAGAGCAAGTCCAGTCTTAGTAGGCAGGCTGCTCGTGACCAGAAGCAGGTGTGCTTCCAGCACTCCCAGGAATCTGTAGCATCTGACAACTGACTCAACCCAGGTTTTCAGTGGACCGGCAAGAATCCAGGCATCTTTTTTTTGCCTGCATACCAATTCACCTTTTCTGGGGAGAAGGCAAGAAGCTAAACAAGAACATTCTGTATCCTGAATTGACAGGATCTCTGGTGCTTTCTGTTGGTACAGGCTCAGGGTGAGAAAGTTTTGATCAGAGACCTGGTTCCTTAATAATCTGAAAGTAGATTAGCCAGTTACTATTTTTGGAGCGCACTTTCAAGTGCAACCAACTAAACTGTGTTCTTGGTTCCAAAACAGCCTTACTTTGGTGTTTAGGACAGTTTGGGTGACTTTCAAGAACATCTAAACTTTAACTTCACTCCCACCTATAGAACTGTGCACAGTGCAAGAGCAGATCGGCGCTCAGAACCTGCCACGTTGGCGAAAGCCGTCAGTCTTCCCAGAGCGGGGTGTCTGGGGTCCCTGTGCAGAGCCGCGGGGCCGTGCCCGCGGGGCCGTGCCCGGTGACCGCGGCCGGGGCTGTCCCCTGGCGGCGAGCGCGCGTCACTGCGGCAGCGCGTCCCTGGCGCGGGGGGGAGCGCGGCCGAGCCCAGGAGCTGCTGGGGCGGAGCCACGGTGTCTGTCAGGGGCCACAGAGCCAGGGTTTGCTCTGTGCGACTCAGCTTTTAAACGAGACCGGGACTTTATCCTCAGAGCTGATGTTACTCTTCCACAAACCTTTTTCTGTATCCGGTTTTCAGTATGGGTACTTTTTTTATGTGGGTGTTGATGAATGTGATCCATATATATCTATCTACATGATAGATGTTGATATGATATATATATATAAGATTACTCTGGTAAGTAGAAATCACAGCCATTCACATCAACTGGGGTTTTTGAGTTTCAGTGAGGATCAGGCTAGTGTTTCAGTCTATACCGTGTGGGTATAGAAATAGGAGTGATGTGGAACACAATGCAGTATCAGAACTGAAAAATGTACTGAACCATTTATCATTAAAAAAGTAATTCTTGTTCATTGCACGTTAGTATTTTAGGTGTTTTCATTAACTAAGTAGCTTCTTCTTTTACTATTTAGCTATCCAGGTAGGATTTTATGAAGCTTCCGTGAGGTATTATGCTGATTTCCTTATGGGTGTCAGACCATATAAACCCCCACAAGCACAGAGTTTACACAGCATAGAGTGTGAATTCCAAGAAAACTTCTCTGGATGCTTTAATTTATGGTAAATGTAAATAACAGTGTTCCTCAATTCTGTTTTTTCTTCTTTTGCCTCTGAAACACCCCCACAAACACAATGTAAGAGTGCTATACAAATGCCAAGGGAGAGAATGGTGTAGGAGAACTTGCAGATGTAAAGGAAGTATCCAATGATGATGAACATCTTTTAGATTTTAATATGGTAAGTTTGTTATGGTTTTGGGGAGGAAGTTTTTTACTTATTTTATAGGGGTGGGCTACTGCATCTTTCCTTTCATCACAGTTCTCAGTCTACCCTCAGATGAAATTCCTGCGAAAACCTTCAAAAGCTTCTCTTCTCTTACTTTGTTTTTTAACCTCCTCTGCATCTTGAGCATCCTTCTGAAAATTCCTCAGGATGTTGTACTTTGGGGAGTACAACCCTTTGTACAAACAGCTGTACTTCTAGTAGATAAGCAAAGCCAGTTTCCTTTGGGAATGCTTGGTATTTGCTTGTCATGAGTGTTAAACATGAGTCTTCTTTTCCTTCAACTTCTAATTTCAGTAAGTGTAGAGTGAGCTGAAGTGCACTATGAGGGCAGAAAGGACCAGCAACTAAAGGCATAAAGATAATATATGCTGAATACTGTCCTCATTACGAGGAAAAAAACTCTGATTTTTTTTCTCTAGGGAAAAAATTTCATGTACACTTGTATTTACTGATATACCTTTAAACTTCATAGTGATGATAGCGTTTAGTTTAACATTGTGACATGCTTGCTATAGCTTTACTCATTCAGATGAAAATATATTTAAAATACATTTGCTTGAAGTTTAGTCAGATCTGTGCTGTATTTTCTTACTATTTAATACTTACTACCAAGTTTTGGAGATAACTTTTACAGTAATTTTTCTAACATGAACTGTGATAAAGATACATCCTGAATTCACTTTTGATTCTCTTGCTGTTTTGTGCAAATCCTAAAATTAAGGAATAGGAAAAAATAATAAAAGCCCCACCTTTTTTTCCTGCTGTTCTGCAGTCCTTTCTACATAGTGGACTAAGTCAGGAAAGAGGAGGACTTGCCCTGTAGTCGTGGCATCTCTCTTGGACAGCTACAAAACCATAAAACCTCCCAGCCCAGAGAAAAGCAAGCGTGTTCTTTATTGTTCCCCATCAACACTGTCAGTTTAAATCCTTAGGTTTCTTCTGTTTATGAAGCAAGATGTGCAGATGATATAAATGCTGAGGCAAAACCAAATGGCTTCAGGAAGAAGATCTACTCCAGTGATAGCTCCAGCTCTGAAGACACAGCTTCAGAAGGTGGAAGCGAATGGGCTGATCCGTGTGAGGAGGAGCTTTTTTCTCGAACTCAACTGTAAAAACTGCAGAGTAGAACAGATGATTGAAAAGTAACATGAGATGGAAAACTATCCTTCTTGAGGGTCTGTAGCTCTAAAACAACAACTTGAGTTTCCTCTTCAGTTAATGGATTCAGATGTGTATTTATCTTTCTCTTCTTGCTTATTTTATAGATGAGGACACACCTGTCCTGTTGAAGATTTTTTTTTCCCCCAAAATACTGTTAAATTCTTCGCTATTTGAACTAGACTAGATTGTGTTGTCAAATCAAGAATGGATGTGCATGTGCTTGTCTTAGTAGTACCACTGCTTTTTTTGCATCTTAATTGCAGTTATTTTCATTCGTAACTGTAGCCCTACCACTATTACGATCTTCTTAGCATCGCAGTGTCTACAACTACTTCTGCTATTCAGAGACTTCAGCTTTCTGCACATTAGGCTTTGTTCTTTAAGAACTGGGAGATAAATACTTAACACTGTAATCTATCAGTGCCTTTCTGAATGCAGGAGAAAAGCATGAATGACTTGTCCAGTCTTCATTCAGTAAATCTCATAACTTTGAAGTAGGAACAACAGGGTTGTGCTTTAGAGACTTACAGAAACTGTGTTTTCTATCCTATGATTCCCCCCCTCCCGCAAACCAACACTGAGGATACAATGGTTTGTATTTTTGCTAACTGGAGAAGCCAAGGATTTTTTTGTAGGTATGGAGGCAATGTGGATTTTTTTTCCCTTTTTTTCTTTTTTTTGTCCTTTTTAGCAACTTGCCGATGTGGGGCAGAAGTTCAAAGAGTAACACCAAAAATAGTAAACCACTGGGGTGATGTGTGGATTGTTGTGAATTTTGTTAATGAGTAATGAGAATGTTGTCTTGTTGCAGATGAAGGCATTCATGTAACCTGCAAAAGCATCCTGTAACTGAACTTGAGCCTGAATGACTGAAACTCTCTAAAATGCTCAGAGTGTTCAATGTTTTAAATGCAAAGGGTCAGTGCTTCACTTGAAAGAAATCCTGTGGCTGCTGCAGTTAGCTGCTGTTGTGGCTGTAATTTAGTAAATCTCGTAGTTCATTGTGTGTTTCTGAGAGAATGTGTGGGGCAAGTTATGTGTGTGGTGGGTGGGGGTAGGGAAGGTGATGACTTAAAACATACATGTGTGATTGCAGTAGTGATTGTTGCTTTATGTGACTTGCTTTTAAATTTTCTTTTGTTAACTTAGAAAGTCAATACATTGTCAAGTTGCATCTGTACAAGACTATCAACTCCTTGTGCTTTTAACACATTATGCAAAATGTATAAGCCAGGAGGAGCAATATTTGCAAAACTAAACATTCTAAGTTTTTACCAACACCTAGTTTAAAAAATGACAACAACTAACTAGTCTACACGATTGCAGCATGTCTATAACACCAGGAAGTGCAGAAAGTCCAATACTGACTTGAAAAGCTTCACCATTATTTTTGACAGGCAATAAACCTCACAAGAAACGTAGCTGTTTGAAATGTGAGCTGAACTGCCTTTGAAATATGTTCTGTGCTAGAAATGCTTTCTGAGTAACTGGGTTTTGTTGCCTTTATTCAATTGACAGTGTAAGAATTTAAATACGTGGTTGGGAAACCATGCCAGTGTTTATGCGATGCTTTTGGTGAGATCCTTACTAAAACTGGCTTGGTTGCCCTTACCCAAGGACTTTCTTTGGGTCCTCCTCTTAGACTGTGTTTTAGGGTTTGTATTCATACAACAAATCTTTTGACACTTTACAGTTTCTTTTCTTAATTTATTTGCAGACTTTGAATAGATTTTTATATATTTTACTTTCTTCTGGAGCTTCCTTGAGAGGTTGTTTAGCACCTGCACTGAAACTAGTTAACTGTAACATGAAAGTAAAAAAGAACTTTACACACAAATTCTTCAAATCACTACAGTGAAGAATGGAATAGAACTTCGTTTGAGAACAGGAAATGACCAAATGGACATATTTCAAACACAAACTTCAGCTCAGTTAATTCTGGCTAGAGCTGCTTCATTGGTAAGAAAGGGCTCCAAAGTAACAAAGGTGTTGCTCATAGTTACATTGTGGCATGTAATGATTCCAGCACCTTTGGGGAAAATAAAATCTTATCCTGAGCTTGGGCAATAACGAATTGTCTTTACTTGTTTTCATAGTTTAATGGCTAAAGCTCTAAGGCTTTCAGTGAGAGTTGAAGTGTGGTTTTTAGTTTTTCTATATGGATAGAAACACAAACCAACAGTAACAACAGCAACAACAACAACAAGAGCATTAAAGGTTGGCATACGCTGAACCGCACTGGGATGAAGCGCATTGCATATCCATAGCACTGAAGTATCAGTTTTCCATTCCTGGGCTGAAATTTGTTTCTACTTTTTGCTTCAAGTGGTTGTATTGTTCTGATTTCACGTACACCAGAGTAACTGATTTTGTTTTCTTGTGGAGTTACTTAACACCGAATAAAAATATAAAAGGACAATTGGATGGTGTGTGTGTGTGTCTTCATTTTCTTTGGCTAATACATATAACTTAGATACAACATGCAGTTAAGCATTAAATATTCTGGAGAAATAGCATGACATACCTAATTTGGGAGTCCTTTTCATTGCCGTAATTTTTTAAACTATTTTTAGGATGTAGGAAAATTAAATACATTGCGTACATTCTTAAAAAAAAAGAAGACAAAATGAGCTTTGTCCCCACTTTATTTCTGTAGATATTAATTTATAATGACAAATACATGTTTAGAAAACATAAGCCCTTAAAAAAAAAGAAAAAATCAAACCCAAGCAAACCCAGACCCTCTCTCACATAACAGTTACAGAACTTGCATGTTATATGGGATCTAACCCAGCAGACTTTTATTACTGCTTTCAACTTGTGTTCAGCCATCAAGTCACCAGTATCTCACTTCTACTTACAGAAAAACTGCATCTATGACGACAAAGTGCACTTTCCTAATTGCATGGCTGCACCTCCTTTCATTGAAAGGAGAAAAAGTCCCAACAGCTCACATTCCACTTGGTGGAGTCGTGTGCATTTTGGTGCTGTAAGTCTGCAGCCAGAGTGACCTGGGATTCTGTGCAGAATGATTCCAACTCTGCTGAATTAGAAGTTCAGTGAAAACAACACAGGAACACACACTTGGAAAGAACGCAAGTGTCCCTCTGTAAGGTCCTTGGGTGAATACTTTTGTTCAGACGTAGTAGTTGAAACTTTTAAAGGCATACATTATTTTCAATTATTTCTTAAATACAGCAGAAGGAGTATATTTTCATTGTGTTTATAGAAGATGCTTGATTAAAGAACTATATGTAGTTCCACTGGAGATTTTTGGAAACATACTTGACAAATGCGTCAGAAAAAATGTAATGACCCACACAAACTTGTGTAATTTTTTCCTTTACTGATCCCCAGCTTAAGTTTGAAAAGGACAACTTGTGTGTTGTTTTGGCCTATTGTCTGAAGAATAATTTGCCTTACTAATCTCTACCTGCTATGATGGGCCAGCCTGATCCCTTCCAGATACAGGACAAAAATTGGTGGTGAATTTTTCATTTTTGCAGTTACTTTATTCATGCAATAATGAATATTAAGAACATCCTTTATGTTTCCAATACCCTTTTAGAAGGATTTTGCCTTTTTCCTTTTTTTTTCTTACATTTCATAACTTCTAATTTTTGCACTGATATTTGGCTTCTAAGCGTCCTCACTTTGCAATGGAGTTCTAGCCCTCAATCATTTGACACTGGAACCTTCATCTGTTTGACAGCAAAGTCTTCTTCAGGAAATCTAGGTTGTCATTCATGGATTTTAAATATTTTTCCACCATTTTTCCTGTAATTGTATTCAATACAAAAATAATAAATTTGAAGCACTGCAGATCTATGGAGACAATAACGGGATGTTACCTGCCCAAACTGAATGTTAGTTTCAGTCATCCTGACTAGGTCTAGACAACAATTCATTTTTAGTCCAGTACTTCTTCTTTTCTTCGTAGTGGGTTCCAATACAAAGTTGCCATGTTGGCAGCTGCTACAGAATAGATCTGTTTGCTTTTGGAATTGTAATTTAAATTGTGCTTGCTTAAGAGAATACATCTGTTATAGAACTCCAGCTTTTCATTATGCAGCTGTGCATAATAACAACCATGTTTCCTTCTCCGGCATGATTTAGTGATGAGTGAATATCTGTAACAGAGGTACAGATTGTTTGGAGGCTTTGTTAGCAATTATTTATGGGCACTCAGGATTCTTCAATTCTGAGATATTATACAAGAAGTAATATTTTTAGTTGATATAGTTTTACTCCTTCACACCTTATTACTTATGTTGTCTTTCCTAAACAGCTTGTAGACAGTGATAGAAACAATCCTGTCACGCATCGTGTTTCAGTAATATCAGCTCAAACATGCTGGAAAGTCTTGCACACTCTTCCCCTGCCTTTCCTGCTCTTCATTTTCTTGCCATCTCGTGGAGGGGAACCATCTCAGTCTATTTTTACCCAGTGGCAAGAGAGGGGTTAACAGTGATGGTAGCTATAGACCGAGCTTCCTCATCCTTTATCGGGTCTAAGTTCCTATAGGAAGAGGCAGCCTTTTGGGATAATCAAATGGCACATTCTCCAGCTGTTCTTCATTCATCCCAAACCTATTCAAAGGGCCTGATACTCCATTGCTAGTAGGAATGCCCGTGCAGATGGTGGCCATGCTGGAAATGGACTGCCATCAAATACAGACAGGCAAAAATAGTTTTGTGTGAACAAAATTAATTTCTGATGAATCTGAAGTAGAAGAGCATAATACTCATTTCTCAAAAGCATCACCATTTGCTTCCAAGGTACTGATATTTTTCACAAAATTATTACCCTTTTCATTGCTATGAGTCAGTAGAAACCTGAATTTATTCACTGTTCCCTTTTCTTGTACCATATAACATGCGTGAGTTACTTCACTGTGCCTATAGGTAATTCTGTAAAGCAGGGAGGAAAAGGAGCAATGTCTTATCTCTGTGCTAAACATTTGCTTTCAAGAGAGAACTTTTCTGTCTCGTGGCATGATGGATAATAACTGAGAATATCCAGCACTGCCCACTTGGTACCCTTGCACTCTGGCTTGGGTGGGCTAAAACTGCCTTAAATCACAGTGATAGCAAGTGGGGGCAGGAGCTGTTGGTCAGCTCACACTCAGCGATGTACAACTGTTGCACCTTCACAATATGCAAATCCTTGGTTAACTAGAGGAAAAAAAATGTATTAAATTGTCCTCTAGCTTATGACAGAGAATTACTGACTTCCAAGAGCTGCACAGCAGATTCAAATGAAGCTTAGTTTGGCTGGCTCTGAAAGCTGCTTGCATCATACTTGGCTTGTAATGAATGAAAATTCAATCTAGATGTTCTCATCTAGCTCTTAAAAAAATAAATTTGAAGTTGTATCAATTACAAAATTGCTGAAGCTTCAAAACAGAACTGAAAGCCTAAGCAGAGAATGCTTTCTCACATCTATAGGCGTAAGAAGTGTGACAGAAACTTGCATTTCTGTTCCTTGGCTCTAATGAAACAGAGGAAGGACTGGTATTTAGTGTACTTTTATTATATGTAGTAGATTTTGGAGAAACCACTGAGAGCAGAGCACAAACTCTTCATGCTTTCTTGCAGAATAACCATAAAACTGGCATACTGAACTCTGCTGGCATGAAAATGAGTCTGTATGACAGAGCTTTTGAACTGAATGTTTTAAAAAAATTAAATTCTCTAGTACCAGTCTATTATTAGACATGTAAAAGTTTTTTTGCCCACTAGGTGAACATCAATTGCCAGTTTGAGGCTGCTCTGTGTAGTCTTTCCAACAGCTGCAGGCAAGACACTCTTAAACAAAACATGATTTTATTCCAAGAATTTTTATGAAATTAAGTGTTCTACAGGTTAACTTGACTCTGAATCAGTGGCATAAGACTGATAATAACCATGCTGATTAAGTGCCACAATTAACTTCTTATCACGCTTCTGAGGACTTATAACCCATGTGTTTAAACAGGAAGACTTGATTTCTGTGTGCCCATCTGTGTGGACTTTGTATTTTGCACAGCTGCTGCAAAAGAAAGGTGCTAAAGGTCCCCTCTGCACTGAGTTACGCTTTTATACTTCCTCTCCCTGGCAGTACCTGTTCTGTTTCCTTTTAGTAATTAGCACATGCCCCACTTCATCAGAGCTAGTGGTGTAACACTGTATTTAGTCACAATGTGAGCCCTTCAGCTTTTCCCCATACAGAGGAGTAATAACACACAAGATCTGCAGACAGAAACTACCTTATCTGGGATGGAGGGGGCATGAACAGAACTGATAATAACTGCTAATGCAAAACACCTTTTGGTAATAGCTTGTGACAACCGGAAATGCTACTTCCCCTTTCCTATGAGTGACACAGCCATTCACGTGCAACAGAGGGGCTTTTTTTATATTGACTAGGCTGCAGTTTTCTGTGACTTTCCATACGCTCTGCTGCTGCTGAAAGATCTTGTGCAGCAGGTTTTTCTAATCATTTCTTCAGCCTAAATTATATTATGAAGCTGGGAGTATCATTTCCTGTGCGGACAGTCTGCAGACTTAGAGAATTCCTGACTGTTTCCATTCTGTTATTTACCCTGGGAACCAAACAACTGATCTAGGTACAATGACACACCATGATGATAATATTCTTTTCTGGTTGCTCCAACAGAAGAATTGATTCCCACTCTCAAAAACAGAAGAAAAAATATTAATACTGAAACAGGAATTAGTGACAGTATATGCACCAAAAATCTTTTGCATATAAACAAGTTTATAGTGCCTCAAAATTGGTTTGCTTTTATTTACCTTTATTTATTTAGATTTAATATGGAAGCTATCTTACAGAGATAGAAGTCATTTTCAAAAGATACGGAGAAATTAGTGCCAATCTTAAATTATTTTATGTTGATACCCATCTTAGAAATACAGCAGACTAAGGACTGATCCAGTCACAGAAACAAACTATCTGCACAGGTATAATTTTTGATTGATAGTAGATTTTCAAAGCAGTTTCATAATGATCTAATTCTTATCTTTATAGTATGGAATTGGTGTCAGCAGGGTCATGGTGTCACGTACTTCTGTACAGGTTTACCTCAGCCTCTCACAATTCATTCACGTGTAACTTGCCCATATCAAACTTCAATAATCATGGGTTTGCACTGCTTGATATCGAACTAGTTACACCAACACAAGTTCAGGTATTTCTGTGTTTGCTACCCTCACACTTCCAGCTTCAGTGTAGACATGAGGTGTGAGGTGACGGGAGTGCTTATATCCTCAGTTCAGATGGAGAACAGCTTTATCTTACTACCGTTCTAGAGACACGATCACCAACTCTAGGTGCAAAACCTATGACCTTTGCAGAAAAAAAAAAGCAGTGCCGAGTTTCACAGATGATAAGGAGACACGACAGCTCTGCTCCTGTCAGGTGCTGACTGCTCGGAATTTCAGTGTGGGGGTAGAGCAGGATGTGCACAGCTCCACCTTGTGAACGGCAAAAGGGTGCACTTTGAGACGGAAGGTGAAGAGAACGGAAAGATAAACATTAAAAAATCGCAATTACCACCCTAGAGCCTCCAATTTTGGCATTACAGAGCGTTCCACAGAGCTAAGGACACACCTGCACTTGATTGCCTCCACACCTTCCGTAGCCCACACTTGTAAACCCACTGAATTTTGGTTTCCTCCTAAACGCAGGCGGCAACACGACTGCAGCCCACTCGCCCACCTGCTCGCCCCGGGGACGGCCAGGGCCGCCCGCCAACCCCGGCAGGAACGCGGGACGGGCGGCAGCGCCCGGCAGCCAAAGAGCGGCTCCCGCTGAGCGCGGGGCTCCTCGGAACGAGCGCAGGCAGCCGCAGCCCCGCTCCCCTCCGTTCCAGGGGTTCCTCGGAACGAGCACCCCCAGCCACAGCCCCGCTCCCGCGGCACCTCCGCTGCTGGGCCAAGCGGGCACCGCGGCCCACCCCACCGACACTCTGCGGGCGCTGAGACGATTCAAAATGGCGCCCGGCGGCCGCCCCTCGCCCCCCTCCGCGCAGGCGTTCCCTCCTCCGGTGGGCGGTGCTTCGCCCGACACGCCGGGCAGGGGGAGCGGCGGTGGGGTGGGAGGAACCTGAGCCGCGGGGGCTGGAGCATCGCCGGAGGAGCCCGGCACCTGTCCCCCAGCCAGGTGTGCACCGCCGGCGCCATGGGAGGCCCCGCGCCTCACCGAGGGGGCGCCCGGCGAGGGGCGGCTGCTTCGCCTCAGCCGCGCTGAACCGGGCGCTGCTCCGCGGGGACCGGAGAGCAGCGACATGGACCGCCCGCCGCAGCTGCCGGCCGCTTCCTAGTCCCGCAGTAGCGGCTGTGGGGCGGGTCGGGCATGGCCCAGCGTGACGAGAGCGGCGGAGGGCAGCGCTACCCCGGTGAGATGTCCGGGCTCCTCGGGGCTCTTCCTGCTCGGGCGGCGGCGCAGCCCTGCCGGGGCTGGGGGTGTTGGTGGTACCTGTTGGTGTGAGGGGCAGAGCCCGGGGCCGAGCGGGGCAGGCGGGAGCAGCCTCAGCACCGAGGGGCCGCGCAGGCTGCGGCTACTGACTGGCCCGGCCGTGGCCACCTTAAAAAGTTAAGAGGAGCAGGTGGGCTGAGCCTTCGGAGTGTTCAGCGAGCGGGTTAAAGACCGCAAAGAGTGAGCGCTGCTTCCTCAAGGCTTTGGTCGCGGCTCTTTTGTTGTTGTTGTTTGTTACAGTTTCTTTGGGTTGTTTTGTAAGTGAAGGCCGCCAGCTCGGTAACCTTCGCAGAGCGAGTCGGTTCAGCCCGTGAGAAGGAAGGAACTTTCATCTCGCTGCCTCTCTTCTAGTCCAGGTCTCCCAGGCAATTCTCAAAGACCAAACAGAACTACGTCTCACAGTAGCGGAAGTTCTCCTGACGCTGCTGCTAATTTAATGTGGCTCGCAGAGTTTTCAGTGATAATGGTGTGGGGAGGGGAAAAGCCCTGTAAACCGCTTCTTGGAGCAGAGGCTTTAGCAGAGCACTGTAACTTGTTTGTGTTGCCTGTCCGAGCAAAAACAGTCGAAAAGCGGTGAATGGCTTACTTATGACTGCTCTCCGAGCACTCCGCTCAGAAGCCAGATTTGTAGAGCTCACGCTTCTAAAAGGTCACCAGCTGAAAGTTAGATAACAGTCATCTTAATTTAAAAAAAAAAATCCTCACTAGTTTCTTTTTGCCGGTAAAGTTTCGGCAGTACTTACGTATGTAGCCGTAATTGCTGTATCTCATGTTTTGTTTAAAGGCAGACTTTTTGTAGCTTCAGGAGTCCTTCGCTGTTGGCAATGCTGTGTCTGTTAGAACGTGCACATAAACAAACTGAACCAAGAAATCTTTAATAAACAAAACTGAGTTTGATGCTCTTGTGCACCAAGGTCACCCAAAGCTTCACTTGGTAACAACAATGTGTTTCTTAGTACATGCAACAAAAATATTGTTGAACACATGGAAAATATAAACCGTTAATTTAAAAAAAAAAATTCCTTTAAGAAGAAAAACTACTTGCAACTTAGTAATTGAAGAAATTCCTTGTTTTTAAAAACTTGAGAAAAAACACTGGCAGAGGTAAGTGTTGAAGAGATAAGGTGTGTGATATAAATTGTGACGTTAACTCTTTGAGAACTGAGCAGTATATGCAATCATTCCTCTTCTCATTCCTGTGAGGCAAGAAAATATAAAGCCTGTTTTGCAAATTGTTTTCTTACTCTTGCTGCTTGCCTAAATTGCATCATAACTCACAACAAACTTAGAATAATGGGCCTTGAGTTGGCATCTTTCTGGTTTTGTTTTACTCTAATGGTTTGGCTTTGCTGTTATCTTTAACTGTTATATCAAATTGGGTTAAAAAGCCATTTTATTGTAGATCTTAGAAATTATAATCACATATGACTTGTTCCCTCTGTATGGTTGAGTGATATGCAAAGCCAAAATCTGTTTTAAAGCCTCTGGTTATTGTCAGAACATGCCTTCTTGCATGTTACGATCAGAATTTGGGGAATGTGAGGCTGTATGGACAGCCCTACTGAGTCAGATCAAAACTCCACCTGTCAGAGAAAAATTTACCCAGGAGAGGGCCTGAAAGCAGAACTAATGTATGTTAATGTTTTCATGAAGTTCTGATAATTGCAGTTTATAGACTTTCTGTGTTTCTTTTTGCTTAGGAATCATCAGTGATTTTTTATTCCCAAGCTTACATGTAAATTTCTGGCATCGACACTGTTCTGTGACAAGGAATCCTGCAGTTTAGCTGCCCTTTGTGTGCATAGTTGTGTCTTGATGTTAATTTTGAACCTGGCTACGAAACTGTCTTTATCAGGTGCTCCTTAGCACTTAAGTTGGAAGTGTTAATGAGTAAATAATAGCTACCTGCTATCTCATTGCCACTTGTGACCTTGGCTGTATTTTCCTAACTCCCTTTCCCTTGTTATTTCTTGTGGGATGTTCCCTCTTATGAAATCATGTTCTCTATAAGACATAGGATGTTGAGAATTTACAAATATTCATTTTTTTTTTTTTTAAGATCATAATATATTTAAATAAACAATGGGGATTATGAATCTTGTGCAGACAAAATTGCATACTATTTCTCAATAGTTTATTGTACTCAGATGATAATGTTTCAACATTGTTATGTTAATTAATGCTTTATGGAAAGAAGTTTGCATTGGAGCACATGACAGAATATTTGATATCAGTTGTCAGGTTTTGCACTTACCAGTGAGGCAGCTGAAACATAGTATAAATATCTCTCCATCCTTAAAAACAATCTTACAACAACATAATGCAAAACGAATTGAGGACTTCTCCTGTGTTCTTGACAGCTGATTGCATCTCAAGTTTTCATTTAAAGCCCTTGATGGGTACACTTCAAAGCCTCCCACAGTTTCACCGAACTATGTAAAACCTTTGTAGCTTTCTGTTGCATAATTTGCTCCAGCAAGCTGTAGTGTTGTGTACTTCTGCATTTCCTGGTTGCCCGTTTAAAGGATCTCTTCTTGTTAAATTTATTGCTTGAAAAAATACCAAGCCGAGTTAAAATAGCTTCAGTACCTGGCATGGAATTTTATTTTCACTTTTCTTTGAAGTCTTTTGTTTACGGTATTTGGCCTCTTGAGCTGCTGTGGTTACTGCCTCTGCCAAGGTCACTCGAATGCTTACCATTTGTAAGCTTGTTCGAGAAGAGCAATGCAATTAAACTAGGGACTGGCTGCTACTTGGGAAAATCATTGAGCAGAAGTAAAGGCAGTCATGAGAGGAATTCATTACGGGAACATGCTTGTACTGTTTGCCCAAACATCATCAAAGCTGTTCCTGACAGATTACATTTCTGTGTTTTGTTTTCTGGACTGCACTTTCTAGATGCATTTATAAGTTTGAATTCTTGTAAGTCAAACACCTTGGTTATACCGTTCTGAAGTGTGTTTCTATCCATGCTGTAGGGTAACATTGGGGCTGGGTGGGCTGTGGATTTGAAGAGCAATGTAATGTGTATGAAGGAATAAAGGTGAGCACAGGGAGAAGAAAACAGTTAGACTTACATTAGAAAACCAAGTGAATTCAATCAAGAAAGTCTAAGAACAGGACATCCCAGTATATACAACAGTAATTATATCTAATGCTCCATGTTATGTCTTATTTGTACACTTCAGTTATCACTGTTGACTTCTTGAGTATAGTTTGTTGCCTGCATTCAAGGATTGCTTGTTTGGGGTTGTTTGTTTTTTTGCTGGCCTTTGCAATTTTAGTTTAGTGAATAGAGAATTCAAAATGTACATAGTTGGTGTGCCAGCTATTTCAAGACATCACTTTAATTGCAGGGGATGTAAACTTCTCAAACCATGATAGTATGAAAAAAAAAAGTTGCTATAGCAACTCTTTAAGCAAAGTGTACATCTTCACAAGCTTTTTAGTCAAAACAATACACTTGAAACTTTGCTTATGCAGAGGATTAGGCAATTGGTGCATTGATTCATTTGGATGGGTAGCATATAGTTGGCCATTAGAAAGTTCTGAAGAAGTCTAAAAGATTAAATATCTAGGGTTGTTTCTCCTTGACTTTTGTCTGTGCTTAGGAGTGGATTGAACTGGAGTGTCATATCTGCTAGCGAATACTATTTGAGTAGTAAATTAAAGATTTTGTATAGCATACAAAGTACAGTTGGATTCCTGAACTTTCCACATGACTGAAAACTTACGGAAAAAATATTTGTTTGGACCAGTGAGGTATGTTTGTAATGAGTTTTCTCTCACTCATTGCCTGTTGGTATCACAATGCCACAGGGTACTGATGTCCTCAGATCTAAGAATGGACTGTGTGTCAAACCCTGGTGTTTGGCAGGGCTTAGGTGACATTAACCAGGGGTTTAGAACGGCCGTGAGATAGCAGTTTTCACCAAAGTTTGAAATTGAGAAGTTTAGTTTTCTTTTGGGGTATGTGTGTATTTGTTTTTTTTAGAAATAGAATGTGGGGAGGACCTTCTAGAGAACAACTGGCACCTTTAATTAAGTGCTACACTTGAGAGAGAGAATAGGAGACCAGAAGCAGGAGACCAGGCTTCAGAAACTGAAGAAAAATCTGTCTAGAAAGCAGTCTGTTTGCAAGATGGAAGGAGTGTTTTTCACTCATTCACACATATCCCAGAGTGTTTCAGAGAGAAGAAATTGAAGCAATATGTGCATATTTGTTCTGCCAACTGCTGCAGAGTAATTGCATTGCAAACTTCAGAAGAGCTGTAGACAATTTAACTACTCATATGGAAAGAGAAGATCTGTGTAATGTCAGATTAATAATAACGTAGTGTTTAAAGGGTCAGTAGCAGTTCTGGAAGCCATGGCAGTATTCCTGATGGTGTTCCAGGTATATGAAAGTTGCCGAGGAGTTTGGTGCATCCAACCTGTAGCTCCTGTTTGACAGCCCTTGCTTTACAGGTCATTCAGATTGAGACTGGAAGTGGGGCACTGACTGGATTAACTGACCTGCTGGCAGCCCCTGGGGAGACAGCATGGATGGATATTGCAAAGATGAAGGATCACAGTCCCTGAGTGCAGTAAATACAACGTATTTGCGAATGTCATTGTTACTGTATGGAAACAAGTTTTGTAGCCCTCTGACATCAGCAAATATGAATTTATGAGTGTATAAAAATAAATTTCATATATTTGTCTCAATATTGACAGGGAACATTAAAATACTGCAGGTTTTATAGTATGTAATTTCACTCTCAGGAGATGTGTAAGAAGTAAACATGGGCACACAAACTGCTTATGAAAAGCTTTTCACGCTTGACATTTTCTGGAAGCCTGATTTAAGTTGTCATTGTCCTGGTTGTTCATGCTGGGGGGAGAGATAGTAATCATGTGCAAGAGAAGACAAATAATTTTTAATTAAAAGCCTAAATTAAGACAGGACTGAGTGCATTGAAAAAACAAACCAAGAAACAACCATGAAAAAAACCAAAACCCTAGGAAACAGTTGAGAAGAAACCACAACGTTCCTGCAAACTCATAATCTTTTCTTTCTTTTTAACCAGTTACCAGCAGGGCCAAGACAACCGATGCAAATTTATCCAACTCTTTAAATGGTTTGACCTTCATGGGAATTCTGGATGCAAGAGTGGGCAGCAGTATCCAGGGCCTTCAAAATTTGAACTCTGGGACCCTGAGAGATCTCTCATTGCCTGAGTATGGACCTGGCCAGCTGTCCAGTGCTTTAGAAGATTGTCATAGCCTTAAATCAGTGGATTCTGGTATTCCAACTCTAGAAATAGGGAATCCAGAGCCTGTTCACTGCAGTGTGTTGAATGTGAAGAGAAAGCCATCAGAACCTGAACTTGTGCCTGACAGGGCTTTTCAGAGCGCGTGCACACTGCCGCCGTATGTGCCTCCACATTCCCTGACCGCTGAGCATGACCATGCTGTGCGAAAATCCTCCACTTTCCCAAGAACTGGGTATGACACTGTCAAACTTTATAGTCCAACCTCAAAAACTCTAAATCGAAGTGATGATATCTCTGTTTGTAGTGTGTCTAGTCTCAGCACAGAACTGTCAACAACTTTATCAGTTAGCAATGAAGACATTTTGGACTTTGTGGTCACAAGCAGTTCAAGTGCAATTGTGAATCTCGAGACCGATGAGGCGCACTTTTCAGATATCACCCTGAATTCCACTAAAGAAAGCAATGACCAGAGCCAGCAGCAGTATTGTCATGAGACGGACGTGGACAGTAAACGGAAAATACTGGGACCTTTTACAAACTTCTTTGCCAGGTAATGTTTCCATAAAATACATTTTAACGGATTATGTAAAATCTTAGGAGAAAAGTCTTGTTTGATATTGTACTTTGAAAGATATAATAGCTTGGTGTTTTAATTTAGATTGGTATTAACATATTTTTTCTGTTATGAGTAAATAGGCAAGTATTGCTGGGGGCTAAGGCTCTTCATCCTACTCTATATTATGTTTATGGTGTATGGAAGCATCTTAAATCTTGGAAGATTCCTTCTACATTACAGTAAAAGGATTTCTGAACAAGATGGTTTTTCTTCTGAACAGTGGCTTCTCCAGTGATATCTTTTGTGAATTTGGCCAAGGTCCTTAATCTTGTGTCACATAAATAGATAAATATAGGTAGGATCCATACCTGTATTGAAGAGCTTTGACATCTGAGGATTCGTAAGTAGTTTAGTCGTGATGGAATATTTTATTGATCATTCGAAGAGTATGAAGCTTAAAATACAAATACTTTGCAAATACTTGGTGTGACTACTCTGATCTTTCCAAATCTCAGTTACTGATTTTTTAATACCCTTTTCCTTAATTTTTGTATGGAATGAAAACATCTGACATTGTGTCCCCCACTTGTTGAAACAATAGCATTGGCTACCCAAAGCAGTTTCTAAATGTGACCTTTGTATGAACGATAGGATTCTAAATGCAGACAGCCCAGGGAAGTGGGGAATGAGGAAAAGGACTAATCTACTTCTGGGGGGTGGAGCTGTTTGCTGGTGGGTTCTTTTTTGTAAGTTATGTAAGGCCTTCATAATGTCTCTTACTCTTATCATCTGAAGTTTGATATGTTTTAGATAAACTGTTCTAGAAAGAAATTTTAGACATCAAGTGGAGTTGGCTGTAAATAACCTGTTTTGCACATGGCTTCAGCTAATCGCTTTTTTCTCATGCAATTTTTTTTTTTGTGTGAGACAAGTGGCAAAAATCATTCTTTGGAAGGCTGCCTTATTTGCAAAGCTTAAGAAAATCAGTTTGTTTAGACCTACCAAGCTGGCTGAAGCCTTTGTTGATTTTTATTCTTAGGTTAAAGTACTGTGCAGCAGAACTCCAGTCATCAGTCATGTTTGAGGTGCTGATGCTTTTGTAGACCCTTGTCTGTTTGTTGCCATGGAACCAGACTTAATTCTGAAGCAGGAGGCTTCTCAGCACTTCAAAGCATGAACTTTTGTTACCCGTTCTGGTAGCACAACTGCTAACTCAGATGCTGCCCTTCAGCCTGGAGGGAGCACAGTGGAAGAGGCGCATTTAGACCCTACTCAGAGTAGGGTGTTTAACTGCTTCTCAACTTTTCTTATCCAGCCAAGGGGAGCCATCTGTCCAAACTCTGTTCTAGTGTAGTCTGTGGTGGTTTTACCAGTGTTGCAGAAACTGATGTTAGTACTCACTAGATTGAGCTTTTTAACCTGAATCTTTGCAGGTACATTGAATGCCAGGAAACAAAGGCTGTCATTTCTGCCTTTTGAGTGGGGAACAGATAATCTTGGTCGCTGGGTGATGTCATTGTAAGAATATGAGGATTAAGTTCAAACTAGGTGATCGGCTTTGAAGTTCCAGGTGCTCCATCTATAACCTGACCTTGAATATCTTTCTCTTTGGCATCCGCTTCCTGCTCTATTTTGGAAACAAGAGCTGCCCACTTTTTGTCTGTACTTGCACACCACACCCCCATATTTTATGCATCTGTCTCATGTTATGAGACCTGGTGATGAGTTTCACAGGTACTGAACAAGCAGGGAGCCTCGGAGGTTGTTCTGTGCCACAGGGAGTACTATCTATATTTATCCTGTCAGCACTGTTAAGGTTCAAAACATGCCATTGCTAGTTTTTGTTAGTATTTGTAATCTGCCATCCATAGGTTTGAAAACTCCGTTCCCTGGAGTTCCTGTGGGTTTCTTGAATTCCCAGGACTTAAACCAATACTGAAGTAAATGAACCTGGGCCTTGCAGTGTTTTGTTTGAAAGTAGCTGCTTTCTAGAGGCCTTCCTACCCAGCTCCCAGTGCTCCTACCCTCCAGTGCTCTGTACTGGGGTTTATGTGCAGTGTGAGATGAAGAGGAAGCATTTTGAATAGTATTGTTAAAGACCAGCTTGCTGAGAGGGAGCTTCCTAAAGCAGTTTGTTTTAAGTGCTGCAGTGGTGGGTGTAAACAAAATCCCACAAAGGAGTGTGTTCTTAGCACTGCACTCTGTGCTGAAAGGAATTTCAGTCTCACAGGCTGAGTGCATAAACTTCACTTTAGAGAAGCAAGGGTGAACCATGGCAGGAGAAAGTCAAATTGCCTTGGCTTTGGTCAGTGACTGGCACACAGGTGTGCAGCATGGAATAATGAGACCTGAGTGCTTTGTACACAGCCTTCCAGCAGTCTGATGGTCATGAGGTAAGGCTGCAGTGCAGACACTCAGCCTTAATCTGCAGGTTTAGCTCTTTGAGGGCTTCCCTGGGTAAGAGGATACAGGTTTGAACCACTGAGAGCAAAGATGAGTCAGCTTAATTTTTTGCGCAGGTTTTTGATATTTGGTAAAAGGTAGAAACCTTGCTTTTTGAAATTGCACTTGTGCTTGCCTTGAACCCCATCTGGCCTCTGAGGATGTGTTAGTTTCTCTGATCTTGTCTGAGTAAACTTGGCCTTGACATGTCAGTTAAGATTTGTGGCTGCCTGTAGAGATAATACTGACAATAATTAGGTGCCTCCAGTGCTTGATCACATGTGCTTAAGCTACTTACATATCAATTAGGGGTAAGTCTTCTGCAGTATCAAGAAAATGCTTAGAGAAGTACTTGCTTTAGAATATGAAGTTATTTTTTGGCACTCTGTACATTTTTTTTTTCCTTTTGAGACTATGTGCATGTGCGCTGTGCACAAGGTTGCATGTTCCATGTCAGTTCTGTGGTGTGTTCTGAAGTTTTGGTTTGAGACTGCATTTACAAAATGAGTTGTAGAAGAGAACGAAGAAAAGGGAACCCTGTTGGCTCATTTCCTTCAGTCCTGGCACCTTCAAGATCACTTTGAATGGAGTGCCCCTGCCCTGCCTTCTTGAACACTATGGTGAAGAAAGTTTCCTGGATTGCTTCTCTGGCTCAGTTTGTGTCTTCAGCAGTTTGAGTATCCAGAAAGTCTGGTTGTTTCCTCAGGCTGCTGGATGCATCTTTGGGTGTGTGCAGGAAGATCCAAAGTGAGAAAGAGGCCACTTTCTTGCTTACGCACAGCTTTCCTCTTGGAAGAGCTTAAGGCACCATGGGTACAGTGCTCTCATTGGGCTCCAGGTTGGCATATGAAAATGGATTATTGCTTCTGAAAGCAGCTGTAATGCTGACTGTTGACAAAAAATCCTGAAATGTTGGTTGTTTTCAAGTGTCACTTGTATAAGCTTTAAAAGCCTAAAGATCTTTCACGTAAGCATGAGCTGGAATTAATTTCCTTCATTTGAATATATGCAGGAACTTGGTTTGAAAACTAGTGTGAGCAAATAACTGGGTGGGAGACTAAAGAGTCGGTGGGAGATCTGTTCCTTTGCCATATTGACCCAGAGTAGTGTGGGTTAATGAGTTTTGCCTTTGGACTTTATTTCTGTACAGTACTGCTGAAACTTTTGAAATGTGTAGGTCTTAAACAGCTTTGCTGAATCAGGACTGTGGTGATCTTACTGCAGAAGTTGCACTTTTCATTTATCATTTTCAATTACCATTTTGGAGACTGAGAATGAGGATTTTTATGGTTACACAGAGAGTGAGCATAAAGGGATTAGGACAATGTACAGTTAAATAATAAGCCATGCAGTTTGTTTCATTTTAATGGATTACAAGCAGCGTAAGTCTTTACTTAGTCCACTGCCATGGATATTGTCTGTTTTCCCAGGAATCTGGATCTTCTTTCTTTTCAGGCGACTCCTAGAAGTTTTTGATCCTAGGGTTCTAAGTATTTGGATCTCAGGAAACCTCTAAGGACCATAGGAACTACACATGAAATAAAGGGTTTTAAGAAGAACATTACATTTTACTATTTGCAAAGAATCTCTGCATTTCTGGGAGAAAGAGTCTAGAGCAGGATTGGCCTCCTATACCACACATAGAAGCACATATCTGTGACCTTACTTGTAATCTGATAAGAAAAAGGTCTTAAATTTCAAGATAGTAGTTACTGCTTTCAGTGCTAAGTCTGAAATAATGTGAATTTAATATGTTTATATCACCTATATACACCCATATTTTGAGATTACTGGTCACACATAATTTGGAGTTCTGAACTTAGGAATTATGTCCATCGATGCCATAGGGCAGTCATCTGTGTTAATGAATAGGACCCTTTCATAATGCTGTTTGTTGCTTTTAATGAGAGGACAGCTTATTGTACTTCTCTAATTTCGGTGTTAAAAGGAAGGTAGAATGACAAGGAGCATTGTAGTGTTGATTTCCCACTTTCATGTCTCCAAAAATGGGAGTTCACTGACCACAGGAGGGAAGAAAAATAATGAAAATATTGCAATTGACTAACTTGAGATATTAGATACGATGTTGTCTCCTCTTCCAGGCAAGTTTCTGTTGAATGAAGCCTCTTAGAGTATTGGCTGTTCAGGAGGAGACAGGCTGAGAACAGGACTGAAGTGTGTAGGAGGAGGAACAGAAAGGGCTGGATGCGCTGTAGGGGGCAGATGTAAGTTCACTGCTTGTAACCACAAATGCACAAAACCAAACTAAGCTGCAGGTGGAGTTGTCCAGAAGCTGATGGGAAGGTGTAGTGGTTTGACACCAACCGGGCGGAAACACCAATTAAAGTGTAGTGGTTTGACACGTTTCCCGGCCAACGCACCAATTAAAGTGTAGTGGTTTGAGTTCGCCAATCCAACTTAAGTTCAGTAATTTAAATTTGGGTCTATTATTCAGGGTATTTCCCTCTGTGAGATAAGGGTTAGGAGACGCAAAGCAGGCTCAAACTTTAAAGAATATAAAGAAAGTTTTATTAACAGAACTAAAAGAAAAAAAGAAATAAAGAGAACCAAATAATAAAAAATTAGATTAAACCTTCAGAAAGCCTCTCCTCCCCCCTCCAAACTTCTCTTTCAGATATTTCCCCACTGCCAATGCAAAGACACAACATCTGATATTTCTCAGTCAGT
>VZTF01007181.1:3155010-3210951 GCA_013397755.1 Cnemophilus loriae
AGGGGGGGGAGGGGGCCAGCCAGGCAGGCCCAAAGGCCTACCCTGGCAAAACCCCCGCCCCAGGTCCCCTGTTACCTGTTGGAACGCCGGAAGCCAAAGAGGAAGTTCCCAGTGTCCAGCTCCTTAAATACTGTATCTCGCAGAGGGCGTACCTTAAATGTCATTGGCCCACGACACCCTGCCACTCCACAGGACCTGGCAGGGTGAAATTCACCTAGAAACCTGTCAACCCACGACAGAAGGACTCCAGAAACCCAGCCTCTGATGGAGGGAAGCTGCACGGCCACCCAGCACAGGCTGCTTTCCTACTTTGCTGTGGGCTGCACTTGGCCCCACAGGATTCACTGTCCTGTTGGAGGGAAGAGAATAATTTGGTGGCAGTTTTGTCCTTCCCTGGTACTTTATCTGGGTGCATTTCTAGCAAATTGTTGTCAATAACAGGCAGCTAAAAGGGCCGGTAAGAGAGGAGGGCAAACAAGCTCATGCTTCGGTGGTATGGGAAGCAGCACAGGCACTGAGTATCTGTTTAACAGAGGATGCTGGCAGCAATATTTCAGTAGCCTGTGAGGCATTCAGGTGTGCTTATCTGAAAGGTGCTTCAGTCTCCAGCGTGGTTTTGGATAGTTCTTGTTTGAAAGCCACTCTGTCTACATGAACTGACAGACTAAAAGTCCTCTCTCCACCTGTATTTACTACCACAGCTCTGTGTGAAACAAAAGAAATCTGCAGAATTTTCTGAAATAAACATTCTCTCTCAAAGCAAATCTTCCACAGGTGAAAAGCTGGAATTTACAAAGATAGCAGCCTTTGCTTTTGATAAAGGTTGAAAATTGTATCATACAATTTTCAGAATTCGCATCTTCTTATTCAGAGTATGAAGTTTTGAACTTTGTCATGTGGCCTGTTCTCCACTAGGTGTTGAACTGAAACTGTCTAAATTAATTGCCATCCCTATTTTCCCTTTTTGTGTGGGATAATGTAACTCTTTACAATTACAGTTCTTTTAGTTCTGCCTTAAACTTTTCACTAAATTTTGAGATGTGGCTCTTTAGAATAAAGGGAAGTTGCTTTAGTAGATTAAAATCTTAGTTTTGCTGTTGAGTAACTGGAAACAGTTTTACACTAACAAGACTTTAAACAAAGAGGCTGGTTGAACTTACTTGTTCATTATGGAAGCTAAATGAAAATCTGCTCTGTGATACTTTGAATTTTGGAGTTTTGTTAGTAACCTTACAAAACTAGACAGTAAGTGAGGACTTAATGTGGTCTAGTTATTACTTAAAAGCGAGTAAAACGTGTATGTTTCTTTTCTAGTGGCTGGTGGAAAGCATTACAGAAGTCTGATGCTGGCTGGTGAATGAGATCTGTAGCATAGATGGGTGTTGTATACTGCTTGCATCATTGAGCTTTAATGCTCCCCCACCCTCCCTTCCTCTGTATGGTCACAATTCCTGCCAGCAAACCTGCTCCAGTGTAGACTGCTCATTCCAGGGGGCCAGGTGCTGCCAGGAGCCTGCTCCAGTTCTCACAGGGTCAGTCTCTTTTAGACACATCCACCTGCTCCACCATGGGGTCCTCCATGGGCTGCAGGTGGATCTCTGCTCCATCCTGGACCTCCATGGGCTGCAGGGGCACAGCTGCCTCACCATGGGCTGCTCTGGGGGCTGCAGGGGGACCTCTGCTCTGGCACCTGGAGCACCTCCTGCCTCTCCTTCTGCACTGACCTTGGTGTCTGCAGGGCTGTTCCTCTCACACAGTCTCACTCCTCTCTTTTGACTGTGGCTGTTGTGCAGCAAATTTTTTCCCTTCTTAACTGTTATTCCAGAGAAGCTACCACTGTCTCCATTGGACTCAGCCTTGGCCAATGGCAGGTTTTTCCTGAAGCCGGCTGGCATTGACTCTGTTGGACATGGGGGAAACCTCTGACAGCTTCTCACAGCAGCCACCCCTGTAGCCCCCAACTACCAAAACCTTGCCATGCAAACCCATGCAGTACAGCACTGCACACACTTGCTTTTGAATAGAAAGAGTGAGAACTACAAAAATTTCTCACACATGTGTATGAGACTTTAGGAGCTAATTCAGATTAATGAAATTAAGCTGTTTTCATTCTGATTCACTGTCTATATGAAGGTTTAGTGAATGGGTGGGTTAGATGATCTTTGTATCTTCATTTAATTTGCAAGATCTTTCCTGATGTTTTCCTTTGTTAAAAGGAGCTATGAGAAGTAGATGACATGGGGAATGGAGAATATCAGCACAGTTACTGCTGTGTGATGCTCTCTCTCTCTCCATCTGATCAAAGTACTGTTTAATGTTCAGCTGACCTTTTCTTTCCTGAAAAATGCAGTGAGCAAGGTGAAATTAGGTGGAATAAATATAATTTTTGCTCCTTGATGTTTTGATTTATACAGTCTCCCTTCCTGTGTTGCATAATTTGTGGAGGAGTTGGATTTAATATTAACTTTGCTTTTAAACACAGTTAAAAAGGCTCAAACAAGAAATAGTCTGTTGAAGTTTTCATCCTTACGTAGGATTTTATTAACAGAAATGATATATGGAAACCATGAATTTTCTGAATCTATCCCTTATTTGTGTTAAGCCTCTCTTTTTAATCGTTAAGTGCATCCAAAGTTCTCCAGCCATATCATAAGAATAATAAAGAAAAAAACCCTACAGTAAATATTAGGGTCATTCACACCTTCGAGCTGACAGAATAAACACAAGAATTTGGCAACAACTGGAGGTAGGACAAGGCACATACTTGGTGCTTGGATTCCTTTATGAGCAGGAGCCTTCTGTGAATATGGAATCACAGAGCAGTTCAGGTCAGAAGGGATTTCTGGAACGCTGTGCGTAAGCCCCTGCTCGGTGCAGGGCTGGCCCCAGCACTAGAGTGTGTTCCTCAGGACCCTGTTCAATTGTTGTGAGTACATCCAAGCTTGGAGTTAACCTCCCTAGACTGCACAATTCAGGATTTATATTCTACCACTGTGATTTTTTTTTGCTCCCCTTTTATCCGTTTGAAACATGCCTTGCAGCAGCTTGCCGCTTTGCCTCTTGGTTTTTTTTCCCTTGTTGCATCTCTGAGGATGATCATCCAGGCTAAATGAAAACACCTTTCTGAGCATCCTTGCTTCTATGTTGTAGGCCTCAGCACCCAGCCATCATAGTGGTCATCCACTGGACTTCTTCCAGTTTTTGATCTTTTTGTTGTAGTCCAGGAGCCCTACGCTAGATACAGGTATAGTCTTGTAGGTACCAGGCAGAGCTTTTATTCACTTTTTCCTTCTGATCTTAATGCAGACAGGCCCATATTTAATCTCTGTTGCTGCAAGGTCTTACAGTTTACTCGGGTTCAGCTTTTTGCTTAGGGTGACATTTCATGTATTCTGTTTTTTTATTTGTGTGGTAATAGTCTTTCAAATCAATGAAGAAATCTACTTTCAGATTTTAGGAATGGAATTTTCAATTACTCTGATAACGTGAGGATAACTGGGAATTTGGCCAGCTAGAAAAGGATCATTATTATAGCTGGTTGATGCTAATATATTAGTGTGAAGTTGTGTTGGAGTTGTGAAGGACTCGAGTGTTGATTTTTGTCAGCCCTTAAGTTTTCTAACTCCAGTTTCTGAGAATTCTGCAATATTTGTGTGATAGACCAGCACTGTGCATGATCCATGTGCAAAATAGTTCTTGGCTTGCCACAACCAGTCCTAACAGCTAAACTTGCAGGGTTACTGCCCAGTTTATCTTTGCATGTCTTGGCTGCTTCAGTGCAGTCAGCACTGCTGTGTTCCCCTGTAAAATGAAGGGAACCTGTAAGAAGAAAGATAAATGCAGAATACTGTAGTTTTAATAAATAGTTTATTAAACCCTGCTCTTTTCCCCAGAAATCTAGAGAAATTTCCAAGTTATCCTATTGCAAGCTATCATGTGTCCTCTACTGCTAACTTGCATTGTATTACTGTTTCCCTCAACTGTGGAAGTCTTTTTTTTCCAGACCTGTAGGTATTTACACTGTAAAGTGTTATTGTTTTTGATTCTTACTGAACATACTGGAATGTTAGTGGTTGGAAAACTTTGTTTATAAAATGTGGTAGGAATTTCTAAAACATAGTTCTGTGATTAGTCACCCCTTTCATAGGTAGGTCAGCTTGTAGGCTGTCTGGCTCTATTTCTCTTTATTTGTTTATCCGTAAACCAAACATAGTTTTTCCTTTAGTCTGACCTTGGGCAATCTCCCAGAGACAAAATTCTGCAAACTCTGCTTTTGTATGTAATTTTGGAATCTTATTCAAAGCATAACTTCTGACTTGTTTATGGAGGTTCTACACTGTAGCCAAAGTACTTGAACTTTTTTGATGATGTTCTGTCTGTTGGTTGTTTTGTTGTATAGGTTGACTGAGGTGATCTGGGTTTGAGAGGAGGGAATGTAAGAACTGGCAGTCATTACATCTAGTGAATTATTTCTAGAAACCAGTGTTACTGGGTGATGGATACCAATTGTTGGCTTTTCCCTTTGGAGAATGTAGATTTAGGGCATTTCAGGAGACTTTGGTGGATCTCCTGACAACAATGCCTTCTCAAGTCCATCAGTTCTCCAGTCATGATTTATGTGTCAGTCCTGTTCCTCCACTAATCAGGTAACAAAAGTTCCTTTGATAGATTATGTTGCTGATTTTTCAGGATTTATTTTCTCAGTCTCTGGAAATTGTTTAAGTGAGCAAATTCGGAACATCTAGATGTGAGAATCTTCTGTTTATTGGTAGGTTGCAAAAGTTATGATGAGTACAGAATAGAGAAGGTCATTGGAGGATGAGAAGAAAACAATGTTGTTGTACCTTTCGACTAAATTCCATAAGAGAATGTTTCCTAGATAGTGTTAATTGAATTAATCCCACATCAGATAAGGTGGCTGGACATTTTTGCTGAAAATGCAGCAAATAATAAAATTTATCTTAATATATTTTTTGCTTAATAGGTGCTGTACGTTATTTAAAATGTCTTGTTTCAATGTAGTTTTCTGGATGCCTTGTGGAATAATGTCTGTGGAGATACCTCTTACAGTGCTTATGTGCTCAGTGTGGGTTTACTGAGTTCTTATGATTAATATCTGCTTCCTTATCTAAAGTCTATACATGGACTTAGCCTTGCATAGGCCGAGGGGCTCAAGACCTTGGTGCTCTCTCTCTGTGTAGTTTAGAGTTAGCAGGGGAATTTCAGGGTCTTCCTTCAGAAGCAGCTGAAATGAACTTTGACTTGCCTCTGTTTCTTTCTTGCTTCTTAAGAACACATGCGAGTCTGGTACTCATTTGAAAAATTGTCTTTCAAGATAAAATTGTTCTACAAAACTGAACCTTTTGAACTTACTCCACTGTCCTTATTTTTCATCTGTTCTGCTCATGAGACTGGTAAGTCCTTCCAGTAGTTAATTTGCATGACTATTCCACTTGTTTTGTCTTCTGAAAATAACCTTAATTGAAAGACTGATTAAAATTTGGAGCGTGCATCTTGAAAGCAGGAGATGTTGTGTGTATTTTTAAAACTTGTAACAAAAATTTACTTGCATTTGCAAATTAGTGTTGGTTAAATGCAGATAAGGAATTGCATCAGTCTGCATGAGCTGGGTCAGTTTCTGGACAATTTTCACACATGTGTCTGTATATCAACTGTTTTTAAGAGTAAGGAGCCCATTCACTTGCAAATGTAATCTCTATGCTAGGTCAGTGTTAGTCTACCACAGAGCATCATACGCCATCTCACTTTTATATTGCTTGCAGTTGTGATTCTGTGCTGTGTGCCAGTAGTTCAAGTACTGTAGAACTTCATCTAAGGAGCCCTGGCAAAATAGTCACAGCAATACAGTTAAAATTCAGATTTTCTGAAGAACCCAAATGCTCTGGTTCTAAAAACTCCTAAATCCTAAGCTCCTCTACCCTTTTGTTTCAGTAAACTGGTATATCTTGGGCATTCTGGTAAAAAAATACTGTGTGTTGCCTGGAAGTCCAGGGGTGTGTGTGTGCACCAACAGGTGTCAGTGGGTGTGTATGTGCCTGCCTTGCTCAGCTCCACCCTCTGACAGCTCCTGTGGGAGCCTATCTTTTTTCCCGTTGTTTCAGTGACGTGTGCCAGAGAAACAGTTCCTAGACTCTGGTAGTACCAAAATTCAGAGACACCTGAATGGGCTCAATGTTGAGCCTGCCTGGCTTGAGAAGACTGCAACTTTTCAGGAAGGAGCTTTACAGCTGACTTCAAGACTCGGAGTAAATTGGCAACAGAAACCATGGCAGCACTGTCTCTGCTGCTTTAGTGGATAGGTTTGCATACTGAGCAGGGCGGGGATGTGGTGCAAAGGGATGACCTCTTAAGAGGTGACTTCACAGAAATGACTAACCTTGCTTGGGATGTAGCACAGCTGAAATGTGGAGAAAATGAATAGTTGAATGCTTGTGGAGCTGCTGCTCTCAGCTCCTCTTGGGGCAGTAATTGTTGGCAGTTGTTTTGCAGACCTCCTGTCTTTTTGGAAAGAGAATTGGACAGAACTAGATAAACTTTCTGCTTCAGTGGTGATGCTGGATTTTTTTTAAAAGCAAAAGCTTGAAAGTGCTCTGACAGATGCAATATGGATAGGTTTGACTTGATTTCTTGTTATCGATGTGGTTCTAATATCTTTAGAACCACATTTTTAAAATTTGATCGAGGTTTCAGCCTGATCATGACAGCACACAAGGCTACATAAATAGTGTCAGTATATACATGTGCAGTACATATGTGAAGCAACTATTTTGTAAGTTTATTTTAGCAGTGCTAAGAGAACCAAAATGGAATTGTTTCTTAAGTTTTAATAAAAAATAAGATTTTCCTGACACTGCTAAACTTGCCTCTTGGTATTAACTTCCTCTTTTCTCCACAGAAAAGGCAGCTGGGTAGATCAGTATAGAGTGGTGATGCAATATCTGTATGTTCAAGCAAAAGATTGTTCCATCTCTGTCCTGTACCACCAGATGTTCTTTGTATGTAAAAATTAACTCTGGAGTTAGAATTAAATTCTCTTCAGGTAAGAATCCCTCTCCACAGCTCAATTAAAATAGCAAGGTTAAATAGCTGTTCGGTGCCAAATACTGTTTTTAGGGGACTGTGCAAAAGCAGTTTTCTAATTAAAATTTGATCTCAATTTAACTTCTGTGCTTGGCTTTTCTAAAATAAGCAGTTGCAGATACCTAGTGTAAAATAGTTAGCACATACAACAGGAATGCAGATGTAACCCATGACACTTTAATGACTCTACACTAATGAGACTGCAGACATAATGCATCATGTCAGATGTTCTTGTTAATATCCCTATTGTAAATCATCATGATGTGTTCTGATAGTTGTGAAGACGACAGTGAGACTGAGCTAATGATGAGCATGTGATCTTTTCTTTCAAGGCATGTCAGCCCTTTTTTACGTTCAAGATCTCAAATTTATTTTTGTTATCTTAAAACTCTTGTGATGAAACATTGAGATATTTTATCCTAGAATTTCTGATGTAGTGCAAAGCTCTGCAGAAACTGAACCAGAGAACATTCCATAGTTGTTTTTTGTTTGGGTGGGTTTGTTTTTTTCCCTTAAGTTTTCTCAGAATAGGTGCAAATTAGGTGGCATCTCTTCTGCTCCTTCCATGCCATCCTGTCATATATTACCTTTGTTGTGTTTCAGTCTGGGGCAGATCAGAGTTTAATGCTGTGTGTCCTCAGTCAAAGCAAGAACAGATTGTAGTTTGCTGTTCTACATCTGATTGTGCTGATTTGTGGCTGCTGATAATGTTAAGCCTTTGGGGGGTTTTGAGACTTTTTGGAGTTTGTAAAGAGTGTGGACACCAACCAAACACTAGGACTTAGGCCCAGACAGAGGGCAGAGGAAAAGGACAGTGCAGAATGAAATTTGTATGTTGACCATGCCTGCTGCTTTCAGTTCAATAGATATATTTTAAATTAAAAGTAGACTGGAAATCCCTGACATAGTATGAAGGGAGGAAGAGATGCCTGGTGCCCCAGAATGTAGGGATAGAGAAGAGTGAGCTGAATAAGTGCTGTTCCATCTGCTAGATAAGCTGTAGAACAGATTATTTATTATGACGCTGCCTCTAAAGGGGAAGTAGATAGTTAGGATTGTGGACTTGAATTGAGAGGAAGTGTGTGAGATTGACTTTTCAGATTTAGTTCATCTTACGCAGGCACTTGCAGCAGAGAGCTGTTATAATTTATCATTCCAATTCATCTTTATTTTGCTCTGAGGGTAAAGACCTACTGTTTCAGAGGAGACTGAGGGAATTGTTGCTTGTATAGACACTTGTGCTAGCAGCCTCTAATGTGGATAGAGACAGAGAGAAAATTGCCTTTAATTTTTGTCTTATTGCAGTGCTAATGAAGTGTGGTAAAAGCCTTTTACTTGCAAAAGGATAAAGGATTTGAATGTGCACAGAGCTATCGCAGAGATGTGCCTCTTTATGGGGCTCTTCCAGTGGTCCTGATGCTAGAAGTTCTTGTTTTCTCTGAAGATGGTTTGTAGTCTGGAATTTGCTTGCTTCTGAAGTAGAAACAACCTGAAAAAAAACCTTTTGCAAGAGCAGCCAGTCTGTCTTGCAATGTCATCCTATTTACATGCAGTAGATTTTATTACGTTATTTCTGTCATGCTTTCCTTTTTGTACTTAGATATATTTTAGAACTTGCTTGATATTTCTCCATTTTAAATGGACTAAAAAAAAAAAAAATATAAATTAATCTCTTGTCTGTCTGTCTGTCTTTGTTTTAGGTCCCAGGTAGCTGTCTCAAATGATGATACAAATCCATCATCTCAGGCTTTAGTTACCTTACAATATCTAAGGAGCTGAAAAGGGGTTTGGAGAAGTACAGTTACTGCTTAGCTTTGACATCAGTTGTAATTGACTTGCGTGGTTTCTGTACATAAACACTTTGTTCTTATCTTTTAGTATGATAATCTGTTCTTGGTTTGAATTTCAAGGTAACTGTACCCTTGTGATACAAAAGCATGTGATAATTTGTATAAATATATGCATATTTAAAGATGGCAGTGCATATTGTTAACCTTATAATATATTTCAGCACACTCTGACGTTATAACCTCAATTGTTTTCCGCATATTAAACATATCTCTTGTATTCCAGCAATGTTATCTCTGTTGGTATAGCTATGGTATTGTTCATGGCATCTGATACAAAGTGACCAGGAAAAACAACTTTTTAGTGCCTAGGTTGTTCCTGTTGCCAACAGGTATTCAGCTCTTTTAGAATGTGAAGCTCAATACAGCTTTACTTCCCAAACTATCACACTTTATATGTGAGAAACAATTTGTACTTGATGGACCAACACACTGGGCATTAAGGTGGTAACTGTAAGGAAAAACCGTAATGTCAGAGTGGAAGCATCTGTGGTTTGAAGATTGCAGTACTGCTATTTGCAGTAGCAAAAATGCTTTTGTCTCAGTGGATTTTTTTTTTCTTTTAAATGAGGGAGCAAAAGCTGATAGTCAGTTTCCAGAAAAACCTACCTTGAGGTGAGTAAATAACAAAACTAGCCTGGGCGTATTTGAATACATGCTGAACTAGACAGTAGGACAAAAGAAAATTTGTTACTTTAATAATGCAGGCATGCCATGGGGGTAGAATATCTGTGCTCTTGGAGGAGCTGAATGCTATCAAAAGCATGAAGACTGATCTGTACTGCATGTCCAATTTTGGAAAAAAGTAGTTGTGGTGTGAAGAGGCAAGTCTGGCAAATCGCTTTATGATTAAAAACTAGCAATGTCAATAAAACTAATCTAATTTTCAGTGGCTTTATATCTAGCTTTATAACTGTTCCTACAGTGTTTAAGCTAGTAAATATCAGACATTTCAGAGAGACTTCAGAATTAATGTGTTTTGATAGCTGCTTTTAAGATTATTTAGAAAAATAATCTTTTGTGAAAGCAGATCAAATACAGTAAAAGACTACTATGTCTCCAAGGTTTTTGTGATTTTTGGTAGTAATGTGTTGTAACAGGTGGGTAGAGAATGTTTGTGCAGCAAGAGGTTTAGTGTCTTAGTCTTTTTTAAAAGAGTGAGGCTGAGTGATCTCCAGGAAGGCTAAAAAAAGGTGTCCAATTTTAGAAAGTTGGAAAATGAAGTTTTTTTTAATCTACTAAAAGTTATCATTTAACAAAGTCCATTGCCTGGTATGGTGATAATACTGCATGATGCACCTTTTGAAGCTGGGAAACAGTGTCTGTCAGCACAACCACAAGAGGAGTTGGAATATATGATTAGGATACATAAGGTTAGCAAATGTTCATCCTTCTTTTTATTATGATTAATCAACCCTTTTTGTTAATAAAACTTTTCTTTTTTTAGGAGTTTGTTTACCAGAAAGCAAAGTGCAAGATTTGAAAAACAAAATGATGTGCGATGGAAGTTGTTTGGAAAAGTACCTCTTGGAGAAAACTTACAGAAAGACCCAAAGAAAATACAAAAGGTATTTGTTTAATTCTGTGTTAGGATTAATGGTGAGTGAAGAAGCCAGTTAAGTTTATGATCTGTGTATATGACTGTGCAGCCTGTTTGTTTGAGTCGCACACAATTTCAGTACCAGAAAAGGCTCTTCGTTGGAACTTTACTTCTGTTACAACAGTGCTGTTCAGAAGAATGTATTCTACTTGGTCATTACATTGAGTACGTGAGGTGTGAAGAGCCTTCCTTAGTGAGTCATAAGAGAATAAAAAACCTAAGTAAAACTCACTTTTTCCCAGCATTGTTGAAAGCAACATGTCAGAGAACTGGTTCTGTTACAGGTGAACCCAAGCTCTTGACTAGTGGATCAAATGACTTGCCTTTCCAATGGGGAAAAGCTTGTGAAATCCAGCTATGTGGTCAGTAGTTCATGAGCTGCTCTTTCAGTGGCAAGAAAACAACCTCTTTCCATCTGTCTGACTTGATCTGGGATTTTTGGACTGCATGTAGCCTTTTTATGTCTGTGGAGTTTTTCTGTATTTCATTTGTCACTTTCTTGTTCAAACCACTGTGGGAATTTTAATGTTTGCATGGAAAGAGACCGTGTAGTAAAACTTTAAAACCAGCTGCTGTGTGTGAAATGCAAATGCTGATTTGAAGGACTGTGCTGCTTAATTCAGGGTAAAGTATTCTGGAAATCCATGTGTCATGTGACTGTTCTTAGCTCTAGTTAGGCTGTTAAAGTGAAATTGAGGCAGCTTTTTGAACTTGTCACTGTACTCAACCATTCAGACTTTATCTACAGCTTGTCTTGACACAATTAACGGTTCTGAAGTGTTCACCAAAGATATTTGGTGACAAAATTGAAGAGGCTTAATAATTGCAGTACTCTGACACTTAGCAGTGTATTTTATTGTAGTGCCTGTTCTTTAATAAGTGGGTAAATAATTTATTAACATTTTGTGGTTGTTGCTGGTACTGTGAATATTTTTTCTTTACATCCAAACTATCTTACATTACAGCTTTGGGTGGTTGTATTAAATTTGTTACAAAACAGTCGCTATTAAATAATTAAGTGGTATGGCGTCCAACCATTAGTGAGTTTCTGGCAAAATTCTGGTCTAAACCAATTGTCTCCAGTGCCTCTTGGATTACAATAACTAATCCTTCCTAAATGATTTAGTGCTTTTCTGAAATAATTTTTGACATGTAGACTTTGAGTCATGAGTAGTGCTGTAAGTCACTAATTGAGCCTCACCAGCATCTAAAAGCACAGCATGATTTACGTGACCCCTCACCAAAACAATGGTCAGACAGGCTTTTTGAGCACATAAGGCTTTTCTCAAGCCCTGTAAAAACTCTTCTGACAGCACTCACTTGTTCAACAAGTGTATATGCAACATAGCATCATACTGTATTTTAACAATGTAGGAATTAAAATCACTACAGCTAAGATGTTGCTTGTCCTGTTTTTAATGCTGAAAATATATGTGAGTATTAGTCTTCTGATGCAGAAGCAATATTCTGATGAAGAAGGTATATGCTCAGGCTGGGTTGTTTTACTGGATCACTGAGAGCTTTTGTATAGTTTTTATCCAGCTAAATGTTTTAAAAGTTAAAAGCTGTCAGAATGAGTAATCTTGGAGAAGCTGGAAGTGCATTTGCAATGGAGGTTTGCATGATTAATTTTTTATATCAGTTCTCTTCAGGAATTCTGCTTGGGTAGAACTGGTTATGCCAGTTGCTTTTGCAGTTGATGTTAGCAAATGCACTAAAAGTCAGATGACAGCACCTCACTGAGAATAACTGCCAAAGTTAAATTCTCTTCTCTTCCGGTAGACTGTAGAACTGAGCTAGGCTTTGCAGCCACTGTTTCTTTTAGAAATTCTTTTCAAGATTGGCAAGCACAGAAGTATATGTAGATACCGTATATTTGCAACAACTTCTCTCCCCCCCAGTTTTGTTAGTGAATGCTCTTCAAAAGAAATTCCTTTAAAAATTCAAGAAGAGGTAATCAGCATACCATTTGGTTGTCTCTCTCATGTGATCTGTCTTCACAAAACTTGTTTGCATGTGGCCAGTCAAGATTTTGTGTATTAAAAGAAAAAGGCATATAGAGGAAAGCCAGATTTTGGCCATATCCTAGAGACATGTTACAGCTTTCTTCCCCACTGAAATTAAATTACTTTTTTTTATAGTGTATTTATTTTAATTTCCTTTCCTATAATAGCAGAACCCATTTTTAATCAGTGAGTTTTGGGGTTTTTTTTCCCTTCCAAGTGTGCTTTGACTGTATGAGGGTTGTACAATTGAGCTTTCACTATATGAGTTCCAATAAGAACTCAATGGAATATCTTCATTTTTTAAAGTTTCAATATTGGTAGAATTCAGTACATATAACACTTGAGGTCTTTCAATAACAATCTTTACTCAAAAATTCAAGTCTAAATATTTTAGGATCTCATTTGCTGACATTCCATATTGGAATATTTAAAAATTTTAGTGGCAGTTCCTTAATAATTAGAAATAACTGATTTTTAACTTGGGCATTGTAATTTTTCCAAATGCTTTTCCAAATGCTTAATAATTAGGATGTGGCTATATGTGGGGGGTCAACATTCCAGTCAATTAAAATTAGTTGTACTGAAGAGGCTCACTCTGAAGCACATGATTAAGTGAAAATGAGCTCTTGAAACAGGAAAATAAACTGTTTGACTCACAGGTGATGCTTTGTTATGGGATGAACAGTAAAGCTTATAACATTACTGTAGGAAAAACTTTGTAAATTGAATTGGGTTAATTATAATTCAATTCAATTTTCACTTGATTTAAGCTATAATCCTAGTCGATGAAGTAAAGTGATTTTATCAAAGTCTGTTTTCTGGCTTAGATCTGTTAGATGGAAAAGAGTTTCAAAGCAACAGCACCCAGCAAGAAATATGGAAAGAATTTACTACAACCCATGCTTTAGGCAGACAGTGATAAAATCTCCCATTATAAGCAATGTGTTTTCTCCAGGTTAAAAAAAGCCCAAAGCAGAGCAAAGTCCCCAGACTGCTGATGTGTGAAGGTTCTCTTGCAGCTCCATGTGCAGGAGCAGTGCGGGTGGAAGCTGTGCAGCATGGGGAGCTGCTGCGTCGTGTTCCGCATCCACACATCTGCAGCCTCTGCTGATGGCCGGCAGTGGCTAAAAATACAGAGCTTTTCTGAGCGTTTGCCTGAGCCGTGCTTTACTGCATTCACATGGTCCGTTCGGGGCCTCTGGAAGGGGAAGTGGTTGGTTCAAGCTGGCTGCTGGTTCTGGTGGGAGCTAGAGGTACAGCTTTGGATAAAGTACTGTCTTCTGTTTATACTGAGTTTGGCTTTGGATAGCTTGGGTAAGTCATTGTGACTGATGGCTGTAGCTGCCAATATGGTGAGCATTTGCACGTAGACTTCACTGCCTCTTTGAAGCTAGAAACTGTGTAGTGCATTTTTTCTGTTCTGAATGAGAAGTCCAAGGGTGTGAATGAGTCACTTCCCGTGTTCTCTGCTGTTGGGTTCACTTCTATTTGTCAGCCTTCAGAAAGGCAGGATTTAGATCTGTGTGCCAGAGTTCCTTTTTTTTAACAAGAAGCAAGTGCAGTGTAAGAAGGTATAGTTACTGTGGTTAGTCTAACCTATGCCTATTATTGTTACATTCTCTGGAAATAAAGGTGTAACTAACTTCCCCAGTTAAGAATTATAACCCAAAACTTGCAAGTTGCCTTAATGCACTGCTCTTTCATGTCTTTCCTTCTGACCCAGTTGTAAATACTTTTATTTTATTGTAATCCTATATAAAGGGCATCTAATCTTTGTGAAGGTAAATAAAAATAAGTAAAGAAACCCATTATGTCAATGATGAAGTCCTAAAAATTCTTTTCTTTTTCCCCAACAAGAACAGTACTAAATAGATCATTCAGCAATTCCAGTAGACTGTATTACTCTACAAAGCGTGTTGCCCTTGTCCTGTCTTGAAAATTACCTGCCTTAAACAAAGCTACTATCATATTAAAACAGATAAAGCAAAAGTAATAGGTTCCATTCACAGTAAATGAAAGGGTAATTTAATACTATGTCAGGACGATTGTTCCTGAGTATTTTAATAATACAAGAATTTAATATGATCCAGTCAGGTATCATAATGTAGCAGAGTGTAGCTGACAAAGTGCTGCTTTTGGTGCCTTTGGAACTTCTTCCCATATTCTAACAACATGTGAAAGTACAGAATATGTTACAAGCATCTAATTTCACTAACAGAAAACAGTAAGCTTTGAGCACTGGTTTCAATAGCTATGACAAGCTACAAAGTGTTTTTGGAAGGAAATGAGAGGTTTTTTCCTCCTTTTCCAGACTGAAAGCTTTTATTTTAGCTTTCTCACTCTCTAAAATGCCTAGTAAATTGTGTGGATCAAAAGCCCTGGAAGCTGCAGGGATCCTAAAGAGGTGTAGCAGGAAGTGTTGGAGGATAAGTATCTGCTTTCAGGAGTAAAGATACTAAATAGAAGTATAAGCTTGGTTAGTTGTTAATGCAGTTACAATGTCAGCTGCTGGTCTGTGCTGCAGGGTCTGTTTCAATGCTGGTGGTATGTTTTGGGGGAAGTGCAGTAACTTTGAAGTTGTTCTCTTTGTCTCAATAGGGACGGTTACTTTGTAGCCCAAGTTGATACTTAGCATTAGCTGACATACGAATTCTTCTAGCACAAGATTATTTTAAATGCAGGAAGCCACAAATTCATGGAAAAATTGACTTTTGAGTATCAAGTACACAGCTCTTTCTAACCCCAAAATTTCAAGGCCAGAGATTATAACTTTTCAGGACAGCTGATACATCAGTGGAAGTTTGTTCTCATTTGTGTTAAATAAGAATCCATCATGCAACTGGTATTTGTGTGTCTGCCCGTGCTAATGGAAAGATACTTAAACACTTGCTTCTTTGTGTAGTCAGTTAGCTTTTTTCCATGTAGTAACCTTCCACTGGCAACACACAGGAGGCTTTCAGATTCCCCCCCTCCCCGCACAGGTTTTTGAATGAAAATAGATGTCTGTAGAGAGCAAACCTGAAAATAATGCCACATGCCTTTGACTGTTGCATTACACAAACACTTGGCAAAGCATTGCTGTGAAGCAAAACTGGCAATAAATTTTTGAAAGCAGGCGTGTAGCCCCTAAATATTGTGGTGGAACTGCCTGTTCTAACTGGAGACTGGAACATTTCCATTGCTGACATGTAAAATTGAGAAAGCTTTGCTAAACTTTATTGTGCTACTTGTGTGTTAAGCAGAAGCAAGCTCCCAAGAAACTTGACCCAAAGGTTTCCTTTGACTGTCTTCTAGTTCATACATCTCAAACTTCATCTAAAATTAAAGAATTAAAATTTAAGGCTAACTTCTACCATGCTCACTAGCAACAACAAACAAAGCTGATGTTCTTTAGCTCTGCAAAATGAATGGAGGTACTGTGTGTTACTGGAAACCCTGAAGATATGGATGTGAGGGTTTTGAAAAGCCAGACTGGTGCTTTTTCCTAAAGTGTGTTTCTGGAGGAAGACTAGCAAATTTTGTATTTTCATTCTCCTTCTGAGGACTCGGTCTTATTTTTTGCCTTGATTTTGTTACACATTTTTCATGTCTGTTAGTATTTCCACACAATTTTCTTGTGCTCTGTTGAGAAGTTGTCACTTGAGCATGACAAAGTTCAGTGGAAACAGCTTCATGAATATTAAAGCCTGAAAATAGTCATCACTTTAAGCCACACTATGAAGGTATGTTGCCCTCTCTCATATATTGTATTTATATTTGTGTGTAGCTTTAAAAAATGACAATTTCTTCTTGTCAAGACTGAACCTTAAGCTGTGAAGATGATTATATTCAGGAATATTTACATTTTGGTATAGTTTCTTTTTGTAAAATTAAAGAATGCACAAGGATCTACAAGACTGGTCAAGTGATGAGAGAGAATGTGGTACACACTATCAGTATGAGTATAAAAGAAGCTTTTATTAGTTGTGTAAGAAATTGGCACCAGTAATGGCTTCAAAGGTAATTTCAGGGATCAGAGAAGCAAATGTGGATGCAAAAAAAACATTCAGAGGTTTTAATGCAGTAGACTTATTCCCTTGTTTTTCAGCATTTTTTAAGGGCAGACAAGCGTCAAACTTGAAGAGATCAGAGACCCTTAAAGATACTCAAGACTTGATGAGGAAGCAGAAGGGAAATTAGCAGATAGAACTGAAAACAGGGGAGAAGTAGAATATGGTTAAAAGTATCAAGTGAAGTACCTTTCCCTACATTAGTTTGGTGTATGTGCTGGAGTCATGGAGCTAAATACAAGTATGCACATACTTACCTACAAAGACAACTGTTTGCAAACAAAAATAGTGACTGTATGCTGTGGAACAGCATAAAATACGAGTTGTTGTGCATTGCAAAGTAGGTGGCATTCCTGGGTGACTTTTACACTGTGTTGAAGATAACAAGTATTTGTATTTGCAACTGATTTGAGAACTTGCAAGACGAAATGTGACTCCTTTCCTCTATATCCTGGAGCTAACCTGGATTTTTGGCCATTTCAGAGTGGTTTCAGCATCAGGTTGATGTGGCATGGAGAGTCCTTTTATTTTAGTGTCTCGCTCAGAATGAGGGGGCAGTTCTGACATGATCTTCAGCCACACTATAAGAGCGTGTTATTTGAGACTAGATAGGAAAAGTAAGTTTTCTTCTGCAATATCAGCACTAATGTGAAATGTCAGAAGAAAAAGTTGCTGAGAGATTATTTGGAAGAGTATGATGCTGAGACTATACAGATAATTAAGGTGGGGAGATCAATGAGCAGGCATACAGATTAAGTAAAGTTATGTTTTTACATGAAGTCCATGTCCAATGGAATTCCAGGCCCTGGAAGTGATGTTTATTGGATACGCTGAGAGCAGGTATTGATAGCATTTTATTCTGGCAGATGCTCACAAGAAAATAACAGTAAAATGAAACAACCATTTAGCTTGTATTCTCTTGCTCAGACATTTCTCAGATGCTTGTCCTGCTGGAGGCCTTTCTTGCAGATGTTTCCATTTGATCAATACTGCAGTGTACCAGATAGTGTCAGTACCTAGGGAAACTGTGCACACGTTTGTATGTGCAGATTAAATTGTGTCCTTTGCAGTGTTCTAAGCAGGAGAGTGTTGGTTTTTTGTTTTTACTGTGGTTCATGTTAGAGTCACAGGTAACAGTACACTGCACAATCTGATTGAAGATCCCGCTTTTGACAGTAAAAAGCTGTTCTTAAGCAACATGGTTCATGGTATGCTTTGTCTCCGAGTACTTCAAATCTTTTCCTTCCTTTTTTTTTTTTTTTTAAGTGAAGTATGTCACTCTATATAACCAAAACCCACTTAAATTATTTACATATAGCGCAAACGAAACATGAACCGTGAGGGTGAGAACCATTTGATACATAGCATGTTGAATGATTAGAGGCAACAGACTTCAAGACGGCAAACTGTTATTCTTTCTTGGAAGAACTAACCTGGCTTTGTCTATGCTTAGGTTTTAAATATTCCTTAATCTAATGTCTCCATTGCTCAAAATACGTATATGGAAAAATTGTTAAAATAATCCAGTGGCTGGAGCACAGGACTGCAAAACAGAGTATGTGGCTTCTCGTTCTTTTGCTTTACTCTTAACTTTCTGTAAAATGTATGGATTGTTTTATTCATTTAACTTCAATGTGATTGTGTGGGATCACAGTTGCCAGCCCAGATTCTGTATCCCCTGTAATCAAAAAGGAAAAGTAGATGCTTCCCATGGGAAAAGAGGCAAATTTCAGAGCACTTGAAATGATGCCTACAAATAGTGTGAGGTTTTCCTCACAACCTGGCCATAGTATCTTATCTTTGACATTGCTTAGGCATTCCTAATTTGTAAAGTATGGAACAGGAGAATACTGTGGTACTAAGGAAGAGAAAGATGTCCTGGTGGAAGATAAAACTTCACACATACAATGTTATTACAGTCAAGTTCTGTCATGTCATTGCTATCTTCTGGTCAAGTATCCTTTCCTTAATGTAAGAAGATTAAATATATATGTATACACATATAGAGAGAGCTGTGTAAAGGAAGTACGGCTGGTGGTTCTTGAACCATTGATTATTTGTAGAGCTTGGCAGATCACTAAAGTGTACAGGTTGAGCATGCAATTCAGATTTCCCAGGTTGTTAGATCAGTAACTAATAAATGAATTGCATTTCAGAATAGTTCTGTACTGGTTTTAAAGTTATATAAAAAGCTTCTTAAGAAGTTGTTTGAAAGTGTAATATCTGAACTCAGAAGTATATATTCCCTGTTAAGTTTTGAAGGATAGTCTCATAATCTGATCTTTGCAAACACAAAACTCAGAAGTATATATTGTCTGTTAAGTTTTGAAGGATAGTCTCATAATCTGATCTTTGCAAACACAAAACTCAGAAGTATATATTGTCTGTTAAGTTTTGAAGGATAGTCTCATAATCTGATCTTTGCCTGAGGTTTCAGTCTTCTTAAATTCTCTTTGATTACTGTATATATAGGGGTCTTCATTAAAATTATTTCTTGATGGCCCGGTGCCATGTGAAGAATCAGATCTTAGTTTCCTAACCCAAAGATCATCACAAATTTCATGATCTGGTAGTCTTGCTGCATATTCCTTTTCTTTCCTTTTCCTTTCATGTTTACATTGCCCCACAGCAGGCATTGCAGAGTAACCAAACTAATGGAACAGAACAAAAGGTGTGGTTTTGGTGGTATCATTTCCCCAGTCCAGCATATTGAAGTCACGTGGCTGTGTAATGATGGCACAGAAATGGTGTGAGGGGCCAGAAGGGGGGTGGGGGGCAGTGAAGTGCTGGGTGTGCACCAGCTGAAATTTGTCTGGTAAACTACTCATTTAGAAAAGGTAAGAGATTTCAGATGGACGGGCAGTAGACAGTCAGGAAACAATGGAAGGGAACATTGAAGCCCTATTGAGGTAGTTGTAAGACTTAAAAACCAGGAAAAAAATAGTTTTCTGTTTGCTTGTGCAATTCTGGTTCAGTTCTTATTTCATATGCGGAATGAGGTGGGAGTTCCAGTGGAAAAAATAAAATGTGATTAAATCTTGCACATAACTTGTTCAAGTAGTCTCAGATACTGTTGTAATTGCAGCAGCCTAAAAATAGTGACTGCTACCAACTGTAATGTGTGGCCAGCTGTGGTTTGAGTTGCAGGGGGTACTTCGCTTTTCACCCCACAGTATCCTCCTGTGTCACCAGGCGTCCCTTTCTCCTGGTCAGTGCTTTGCAGAAGAGCTGCAATGTCATTCTATTTGCAGTGTGAAAGCACAGACATCTACTGCAGGAATACCACTGCCCACCCAAGGGTGCTCTTCCTCAGGATCTGCTTTTTCCCTGTATTAATAGCTGTAACTTTATATGGATATTTTTTTATATGTGTGACAGCTTAGTTTCAGATAGTTCATGAGATAAAGCATTAGCACTGGAGTCTGGAGTGTTTTGCATGAACTGTGTTGACATAAGATGCTTGGATGGCAGGTGTCCGTAACTAATTGGGAGTGGTGGGAAGGAAGCAGAGATACTTTCGAACAGTGAGCTGTTCTGTATTTGGCATTGTATCACTGCATCTATGAAATAGATGTGAAGTCATGGGTTGAAAACAATAGCTGATATAACACCTAGCAATTCTGAGAAAATAAATTATCTCAACTTCTGTAAAGCCACCGTTTGAAAGCAGAATACTTAAGTGACGGGTTGTTTTCAGGTCAGTCCTTCCTGCTCGTTTTGGGATTCAGGATCAGGCTTTGATAAAGATCATGAGCAATTCCCTGGCAGCTGCAAACCACAGTCAGTGATCTTAAAGAATATGAAATCCTCGGAGTGCTGAGAAAACGGCAACAGTTGCAGGTGAATAGATAATATTGTAAAATGCAAGTCCACCAAAGATGGAGCCACAGCAACTTGGGTGTCTCCACTGAGTTAAGTAACAGAGCCTTTGGACAAAGAAAGAATATCAACCTTAATTTATCTGGATTGAGGCAAAATATTTAGCAAGAGGTGATGTGGAAGTTGTCTGAACTGTAGGAGAGATTTATTTATCTATCTCTTAGAGCTGTTAGAGGTGGACAGAGAATGAGTGGTACTGAAAAGATGCTTATGCTTGTAGGAAGTATTTCAGCATAACACTGCTGCTGCTCCTTCGGCGCTGATGTAGGGGCTGGTGAGTTTTAGCTGCTCTTGCACTTCGGACAGGTACCGAGGCTGTCTCAGCAAGGTACAGCAGCGGGACTCGGTACAGGCAAACGCCTGGCTTGGAGCCAGGGACGCGGGGAGGAGAAGCGGAAGTGTGGGAAACCAACAGAGAGAGTTGCCAGTGTTTGAGGAATGCAGCTGCGTCCTAAACCAGCACCCGTAATGCTGAGCTGACAAAGACTGCAGCTAATGCAGACAAGCTTGTGCGAGGTTTGGGTTGTCCGTCATGGACCCGGATTTGCACCGGGCAGGGCAGGGCTGCCGGGGCGGCCCGGGGGGCGGGAAGCGTGTGCCAGGCGGAGCCGTGCGTGCCCAGGCAGCGCTGGGCGAGGCGGAGAGAAGCGATGGTGTGCGGCGGCTCCGCGGGTGATTAGCGCGGCTGGCGGGGCGGGGCGGCCCAGGCGGACCCACCNGGGCGCGGGGGTCGGGGACTTGAACGCGTGTCGGTGAACCCGGCCTCGTCCGCTTCTCAGTCGCCTCGCTGGGTCCGGGGGAGAACCAGCTTCGCGGGAAAGGGGATTCTCTTTGTGCGAGACGAGGGTCCGCTGGGATGGAAGGCGGTGGCACAGCCCTGCTGGGTGGTCAGGGTGTCGGAGCGTGTGGGCTGCAGGCTGGAAGCCCGGGCTGTGCCGGCCATCCCTTCTGCCCTGCAGTGCTGCCGCCCGTGGAGCCAGAGTCCCGCAGCCTGCTGTCTGCCGCTCCGGCACTCAACATGAGTATTTCATATTCGGCTCCGTCGGAAAGTGGCTGCCTTTAAACACGCAGGGCCAAAACAAGATGACCTTGATAGAGCAGTTCGTGTTATTGTACGTTCAGTTCTGCTGTGCTGCTGGTGCTTGGGGAGGCTCGGGGCGTGTGGGAAGTAACACAGCGCTCTCCCGGGTAGAGCAGTTGGTCTTTCAGCACTTGGTACTGTGTTCTAGAGGGTTATTTGCGTCTCTCGATAGGGATGGTTGAGGATCCCTTTGTAGGCTGGCTTCTCTTTCTTGAAGAATCGCAGAGGATCACCACAGTCTGAGCTTCTTGCATCTTAACTGCAAATCTGGCAGGTTCCACCCAGAATTAAACTTGGTTTCGGGAGGCGTGTTTCTGTGGGTTTTCTTTGTTTGGTTTGGATTATTTAAATCAGTGCTTTGATCTACAGCGCGCTCTTATAGAACATCTTCAAACCCTAGTTCAGGTCTTGTGAACAGCTAAAGGTGAAACCTGGAAGAAAGCCTAAATGATCCCAGTGATAAGGCTGTATTTTAAATTGTAAACGGTCAGCTCATCCTAAGTTGATCCTAAAATTAACTTGCAACCGTATCAGGTTAATAACTCCTAATTGCAGCATAACATTTAAACAGATGCTGAATTATTTGTACCTGTGAGAGATTAAAGTCTGGTTTAAAATAAAAAGCTTAAAATGAGCTATTGTGTAGCTCAGCCTATTGCAGTATGCCTGTATGTGCAAATACTTGTACTTGCTCAGTCAGCAGATACTCTTAATACGAGTTTGTGGAGGCTTCAGTGTGCTTTATTGCTGTATCATACATTGTGCTCTGAAATTGCATTCTCTTCTCACTTTACTAAAAGATAATTTTCATGAGCTTTTGTTTTTTGTGAATTTTGAGGTGTTTGGTTTTTGTGGGTTTTTTGGGTGGGGGGGAACTGGGGTGGGAGGTTTTGTTTGGCTGGGTTTTTTTAAAATTTTGCCTAATTAAAAACCAGTCTTGTAGATAATATCACCAGAAATATTATTCTTTTTTATTCTTTTTTTGGCTACCACTGAAAAGGATGAAATTGGTACAAAGGAATCATACTTGTAATCTGATCAAATGTGCCACTCCCATTTTTGTGCTGGTCTGGCTTTTTTACTGTAGGGTAGTGCTGAGTAGAACACCAGTGAATACTTGCTGAAATGCAGGGTGGGCTTTGGCTCTTTTGAGAGGTTTGCGTAATTGTACTGATATGCTGATACTGTAACTAGCCATCCATATTCAGAAATAAAACATGTTCTTAACCAAGAAATTCTTGTAAGGATATGCACAGTGCTGGTCTGGAGAACTTTGTGCTTAGCTGAAAGGGATTTCCAAATTAATTCGGGTGTACAGAATAAAATTCCCATTGCAGGCCAGTGTGGACATTCTTTTCTCACTTTCCAAATGCAATTTTGCTCTCCAGTTGGCTTTCAGTGAAAAAAGGGCCTGAATATAATTTTCATAAGTCAAAATTAAGCAGCTCTTCTGGAACTTCTACTATAATAAACATTGGGTGCATATGTTTTAATGTCAAATTCTGAGATGCTTTAGGGAGTAATAGAGGTTAATATTTGACTACATTAATTTGTGAAAAAGGGCTCATTAAAAAATACGTCTCCTTATAGAAACTGGGAGAAAGAAAAGCCATTTGCTTCATTCCTATCAGCACAGCGGATTTACTCTGCAGCTGGTGCAGCTGAAGCCCATTGTGATGGTGCAGTTACACACTGGTCACTCTCAGTTGCTTGCTGGTGCAAATGCCCAGTGTAAGACTACTGCCTCTGCTTTCTGAATATGCTCTCTATCGCAATACCTTTTTTTACAGTATTTCTTTGCTTAGTTCCTCTCTGGAAGTTTTTTTAGTGAATGGCTTTGTCAGTGTGAGCACTGTCCCTTTGCTTGGCAAAGCTAAGTACTAGTCCATAGTTTAAATGCATTTTCCTTGGTTCTTTTCCTTGTTTTCAAACTGATGTCATGAATAGCAGTATTAGCTGGTATTAATGAGCCAGACATTCCAAATTCATGACTATGTTTCCCATTACAGCAATGTAGTCATCATAGGATTGATTGTTGAGGCAGTGCCAGTTAATAGACAAGGAGAAACAGGGATTTTCTGTGTCCTAAGGGCTTCTCAGACCTGTACCCATGAGTCCCACAGAAGTAGCTTGAACTAGAATTGAGCTGTACAACACAGAGTAGAAGACCAAGGCTGTGTTGTTCCACATTCATTGCATCATGTCTTGTTTTCATCCATCCCTTTTTTTAAGGTGTTATTGGAGACGGTCTTCCTGGAAGGGATGGATCCCATTTTAGTTGCTGAATGAACCTCATTGTGTTGGAGAGGTTGTATCTATTGCCCAAGGAAGTTTTGATGAAATTGAGAGGTTAGGTTGAGGGAAAGAAAGCAGTACCATCTGAAGAACTCTATGTTAGGAGGAAAAGGTCCATGGCTGGAACACTCTTCATAGTGCTCATTGATAGTGTACATTTACATTTTTCTATATTTTATTTTTAATAGAAATGGTATAAAAAAGCTGTGCATGAAAACCTTTGAGTTTTGGAAGTGGCAAGAATCATTACAAAGTTGAATGTAAAAGTAACAATAATGTGGATGTGATTTTTCCATAGGACTGTTTGACCGTGTTTGTTGTTTGCGTATCACTGATACTTCGCATACTTAACATTTGCTGTAATACTTCAAGCACTGAAGTAGACAGAAGTTGTGTAAAGGTTCTTTTATCCCATTAGGTCATGGTTTTAGTATACTCTTTTTTAAACCAGTTTTTGTAGGAAAAGTAAAAATAAAATGGTACCTGAATGCCACGTCCTCTCCTGTAGATCAAGGTGATGCAGTAGTTAAGGCTAGAAGGACCTCTGAGGGGCTAACTCTCCTCTCAAGACAGAGTCTACTTAGACCAGGTTCTCAGGGCTCATCCACCTGAGCTTTGCATGCTTTCAAGGTCGGGAGTTCTGTCACATCTCAGGAAACTTGTCGCAGTGCTTGCCTACCCTCCCTACAAAGCCTTTTCCTCTGGAGGCTGAGCAAGCCTGGTTCTCTTGGCCTCTCTTCATATGGCACTTGCTCCAGACCCTGACATCCTGATGCCTCTTTGCTAGTCTTGCTCCAGTGTGTCAGTGTCTGATTACAGACACAGGTTAACACGTTATGCTCTGCTGTGATTTACAATTGTGTGAGGCGTTGTACCAAGTGTGGACTTTCTGTCTAACAGTGATTTTAACCTTTTTTCCTCTCCCCGTTGTTGAGCTGTTGCATATGAAAACAGCTTGCATAGGAGAAATCTTACAATGAGATTTTAAGACGGTGGAGCTTGTGGTCATTTTTGACTAATTTCAAAACTGTGTAAATGAAAGAAAAATATTTTAAATAGGTCCTATTTTTATACCTCAGATAGTATCTACTGTTTGTAAACTCTTTCTTAGTAGTACTTTGTAAAAGCAGGCTGTCAGCCAGAGGAACTTAAGATGTTTTTACAAATAGAAGGAACAGAAAAAACCATCAAGACTCACTCCTGAACAAACATTTTGCCATTGTTTTCAGTGTTGAGTTTCCTCTAGTTGAAAAGCTTCAAAGGCATGCAGTAGGGCTGAGATGTGAAAGCATTCTCTTGAAGACTTTTGTAGATCTCTTTTTAAATTCTCAAGTGCATCATCGTGGTGCTCTCCACTCTTGTAAGTTTCCCTGTCTTTTTCTTCTCTAGGAATATGAAGAAAAAACTGGACGAGCTCAGAGACCACTCTCTCCTAAACAGAATGTGAGGAAGAATCTTGATTTTGAACCACTCTCCACTACAGCACTTATTTTAGAGGACCGACCAGCGTAAGTTTTGGAAGTGCCACAGTGAGAGTATCTTTAAAATTAACCTAGCAGAAATTTTCTAACTCAAATGTATTTGCTTACTCTAACTTCAACAGATTATTTAAAATCTAAAGTAGATTTTTTTTCAGACTAGTGAATATGAAATTGGGTTGATTATGAGAAAAATTATTCAAACAGAAGGAACTTTATTTTATAATAAGTGCAATGACGTTTTTTGAAGGGAGTTAATTAGGATAGCAGAACTTTAGTTTCGAGTAATTCTACCTTCTAAACATGATTAAGGGATTTCTAGTTTCCATGAGAGAACCTAAGCATGAAAACAAAGCTGGTATATGCTAAAGAAATTGAGAAGCAAGAATACAGTGTCCTGTTTACACAGAGACCACAGCTCCATAAATAATGAAACAATATAGTGATTGCTCTGCAGTGAGTTCAGCATCACATTTTAAGGGTTGTCAAGCACTTGATGAGTTGTTTCATACCTCTTCCTGCAAAGAGATTTTTGCATATGCAGACTGACTCCAAAGCGATTTACCGGCAGCTGCTTTACCATGTTTTTCTCCTGAATTACACAAATTCAGTCACGCTTAGTCAATTTATGATTATGAATGTGATCTGGCTTTATGGGCATGACATCTGCATTTTTAGTATAGCTATGCATTGGTGTGAAGAACTGGCACAACATAGATCTGTGTTTTCATCAACAAACCTGTATGAAAAATGCTCATATCAAAGTAGTCTAATTGTAGGGTTAATTAAGTAACTTTCTAGCTTGGCTGATGGACTGTGTGGCAAGACATTGGGAGATGTAGAAAAATGTAAGAATGATTATTTGTTATAGCACGCTTTATTATGTACAACTGGGAACAAAACATACTAGCTTATCTGTTGTATTTAAAACCTGTCTGGTAAAAATCTTTTTTGTGGGATAATCTGAGTAGTAAGTGTTCAGACAGACAGATTTAGTGTTACATTACAGGAGAACGTTCAGATTTTGCTTTCTTTCCTGCTGTTGACAGAGTGAGGAACTTCTAGCAGAAAGTTATTTTTAAAATCGAAGACAATTGAAGCATCACTTCTTTTGTCTAGTGGGAAAACTGCTCTGGACAGCAGTGCTATCATCTGACTCTCTCTAAGGAATCTTTTTAATTGTTTACCTACAGTTTGCATACTTTTTTTAATGTTTACCTATTAGACTTTAATTAGTTTCTTTTTTAAGACTTCAGACAGAAAAGTGGAGTGAGTTTATTTTTTGCAAAATAGCTGCTCTTGATTTCACTCATTTGTAGTGTTTAGGTAAAACTTCACAGTAAAAAATCAATAAATATTCCATAGTGCCTCTAGCTTCAACTGGAAAAAGTATTAGTTGAATTTTAATAGATACTAGAGATCATCTTACATGTATGTTGATAATGTTAAGACCTAGGGAAAATAATTTGAGTGGTGGAATTTAAGTTAGCAAAACCTGACTTATTTCATCTGGTTTTCCTTTCCAAACTTTCTGTAATTTAAATAATTTCTAAAGGCTTGGATTTTAAAGAAGATGCAGATCAATTTACCAAAGTGAAACTGGAAAAAGAGTAGATTGGCCTCTGTGGTTAATAAACCACCATTTCACCAATGTGAAAATTTACTTTTGTTTTCCTAGTAACAATCTTGATATGGAAAAATACTCATAGGCCAGTATCACATGGTTATGTGTACATTACAGGCACTGTGATTACATAAATATTAATGCATGCTAACTGTTAAAGTGTTGGGGTCTGTTAGCTGCCTGATGTGTGACACCTTACAGGAACATGAAAGTGAATTTTTGCTCAGCTTTTCTAGTAACCAAAGATATAAACTGTTCTAGGAATAAAATACAGTGTTCTACAATACAGAACAACAAAATAGTTAGTCATTTCCTGTTTTGATGTTTTGCGGATCCTGTAGTTGTAAGAGATGCATATGGTTATGTTAATTACAAATATGATTAGCTGAAAGGTCATGCGTTCTGACATATGAACACATGTATTTGTATGGCAGAGCCTTAATCACAAATCAAAATGTTTTGTTGGCATTAATAAGTGGAGAATATTGAGGATAACTCCAGTGCCACTTGTTGCTGTAGAAGAGAGGGGAAGGAGTTAAGTCTTTAAAATAGGAATGGGGTTTCAGAGAGCAGAGGGGAAAAGGCTGGGTCAGAGAGTCATTATGTGTGGGTAAAGAAAGTTGTGGATGTAGCTCGTAGACAAAGTGAACAGTAAGAAAGAGTACAGTCCTGTATCTTACCAGTTCAAATCAAAAACTGCCAACTTGGTATATACCGGTATATTCTCTTTATGAAGAAAAGCCTGTGGGTTCAGTTGATTTAATAATAAAAATGCTGAAATTACCAAACATAAGGAAATTACTCAGCATATTTTATGTATAAACGTAGTCATAGCTGGTCAGTGTTCTTCCCTTCTGCTGACTCTGGCAAAAAAAAGATTCTTTCCAAGGATCTGTTGTTCTGCTCTTTGACTGGATATTTTGACAAGAAGCAGAGTGTGCTTTTCGTTTACAAGTGTCTAGAATTTTATTTAGACAGTCATGCCAACTGTAAATATTATTTTTTTTAAGGAACCTTCCTGCAAAACCAGCAGAAGAAGCTCAGAAACACAGGCAACAGTACGAAGAAATGGTGGTTCAAGCAAAAAAAAGAGGTGATGGAATTTCTTGTCTTCAGAGGAGAAAAGTATAGGGTTATTCCTAAACCTGGAATGCACTTGTGTCAGTCTGTTGCTCTGTAATGTGGGGGATCTCTGCTTCCCCTCAAAGAAGAATCAATCCCAAGAGAGAGGAGCAAAGGTAGTTTTGTTGAAAAGCCCAGCCCCAAGCTGTAAAGAAAACGGTCCTAGAATCCAGCAAGAGATAAGTTTTTAATCCATAACTCTTAAATGAGTGGCATCTATTTGTGGGTTTAAAAACTTAGCAATATATTGAAGTAGATTATTGGTCAAATTAGTGAACATTGGACTTACAACTGCAGGGTCTTTGTCAGTTTCATGCTGGAAACAACCTGTTCAGGCTGTAGTACATAAACACATAATTTTCCACGTAGGAAAATGTATGCAGTTATGTTCATTTGATAATCTCTCACTTAAAATTTACAGCTTTCCCAAGGATTTGCTCATAATTTCTTGCCTGATATTTTTTACAGAAGTGTCTTAGTAACACTGTACCATGAACATGAGGTAGAGGTGATGGTAGTGGTTTCTTTTGGCTGATATTTTTGACCATCTGGGTTTTCTAATTAAAAACAAACATTGCAATAATAAGAGATTTGGATTTGGGTTTTGCATCCAGTGGGAGCTACTGGAAATATTTTTTTCCAGCTGGCCAGACCCTTGAACCATATGAAACAGTGGAAAGAGTATATGAACACAGGCCTTACTTGCACTCTGCAATTGACACACTAATAGAAGTACCCTCTTGTGATTTTGAACATCATACACCTACCAGTGAAGTTCTAACTTCATGTGACTCCTGCTCAATATATCTACTACTGTATGTGTAGCCTAAAGGAGTTTCCCTGTTCTTTCTTTGCATGCAGGGTAGGTGGCTTGGGAAAAATGGGATGATTGTTAGGCAATGGAGCAGGTCCTTGTGCTGTCTTCATTGAACTGGAGCATGTCATTCTGTCCAGATAAATACCAATGACAAACTCATTTTCCCTAAAGTTACTCTAGATGAACAGCTTTGCAGAGCCATATATTGTCTAGAGGTCAGGAGATCAAAGACTGTAAACACCCTCTTGTTGGTTAGAGAAAAATTGAAAGCCTGCATTTTGGCAGGCTTGCGAAGAGCTTGTATCAAAGCTGAAAACATTGTGAGGCAGTTGCTATGGTTCTGCTCAGGCACAGCTTCTGTGGGGCTTTAAAGTGGGCCCATCAGGTAGAATGTGTCCATTCCAAAGACCTTGTTCATGGTACTACTATTCTTCAGTGAGTTCTGCTTGCCAGGTGAGCACCTTCTCGTACTGTAGGCAGCGTGTGAATGCACACCCATGTCCTGCTACAGAGACTGCCTGCCTGCATTTGGTAAATGCATGTCTAACAAATTTGCCAGTAGAAAAAGTAGTAGTTGATAATGCAGGTAGAAATACTGACTGATAATTCAGAACTGTAAAATACATCTGAACTAGACATGAAATATGTTTTCTTGTTAATGAACTGAAGGTTTCCATTGGGGATGTATGACATTTAGATTATCCATATGTGAAGCAGCATCAAAAATGTGGCTCTTGTGATTTCTTGGCAGTATACCTACATTGTAATAGAAGAATGAGAACAAAATAAAAATTTGTATTCATTTGGCCTGTATTTTTGAGTCTGCCATACAAGGGGTGGGGCTTTATTAGAAAGTACTCTGACCTGTTCTACTAGGTGAGGCTGTTGGCTGTCTGAGGTGCTAATTCAAAGTTACTAGTGTGGTTAGATTTGAAGGGTCAAAGAAACCATACATTATCTAATTCGCTTTGTCCCATCTGTTGAAAATGAACCTTATTTATAGTTCCAGTTTGTTCTTTGCTCACATTTGCAATCACTGCTCAGCTTGCTGTGTGCTTGGGAAATTTTCAGAATTCGAACAGTCCACTGTACTTAAGGGAAAATACAGTGTGCTTTATATGGTTCCATAGCCATGACTAACTGAATATTTAGTTTCTGGTTTTATTAACTCAAAAAGGAAATCCCTTTTTTGCAGAGCTTAAAGAAGCCCAGAAGAGAAAGAAACAACTGGAAGAACGCTGTAAACTGGAAGACAGCATTGGCAATGCAGTTTTAACCTGGAACAATGAAATCTTACCCAACTGGGAAACTATGTAAGATAGTATGCTATATTGAGTTTTAAATTAAAAATTGCAGAGTCTATATCCTGAAGAGAAGTTACAATACTAGGAACCGTAATTTTTAAATGGTCTTGGAAGCTTTTATTAGAAAATCATTCTTGGACAGCTACAAAGGAAATATGCAACATCTATATTTCTACAATGTGGCTGGAAGTGATGCAGTGCTAAATCTTTTTATTTGTCTTTAATGAAGGCTAAAGATACTCAGAAACTGTGAAGCACTGAGAAGTGATCTGTGGTAGAGAATGTAGAAGCATAAGGCATAATACTTGAACATCATCCATTTATCAGAAATGAGCTTTCCTTGACTATTTGAGCTGTTGATGTAATATCAATGTAGATTGAAGTATGTGAATGGTTTATGAAGCCTCTTTAATTACAGAATGGTATACATGCTGGGATAATCAAATGACGGAAAAGAGAAATAGGGAAAAAGTTATTTATAGTAAGTGCCAAAAAATTTCCTCCAAAGACACAGCACAGGCAGTTGATAAAGTACCTTGGTGGTCTTTGCTAGTCATCTTAAAAAAACCAGCCCCCACCCCCAAATACAACCACAACACCATAAACCAACAGCACTCAGATTTGCAATTTGCTTAACAATGGAATTCAGTTATCCTGAGAATATATATTAAAAACATGGACAGAATTTGTTGAAAAATGTGTGTTTCTGGAGAACTGAAGTATAATAAACTAAGTCTAAACAAATTTTAGATTTACGTGTTTGTCTTTAGTATTTGAAGATGCATCTGTTATGGTTGCTGTGAAAATAAGATCACCTTTTCCTTCATTGGTTTATAAATTCAGAAGTTCCCCAATGTATTCACTGTTTTACATTTTAGTTTTCAGCATCTGCTCAAAGATAAATGGATTGTTGTGGTTTTGCCACTTTTCATTGGTACTTAGGTGCTGTTCTTTTCCTTCTCCTGGGCTCTTAGATTGCTGAACATCAGCTGCTTCCATTTCAAAGCCCGTTTTCTGTTAAAATGTCTTTCGAGCTCCCACCTAAAAGTTATTCGTTGTCACATCTTCATGCATTTTTCCAGAGGCACAGAATAGCACAGATGCAGAGAAACCACATGTCTGTTAGCACAGCAGGGTGATGACAGAGGGCAGAGGATAGAATTCCATAACTTGTTCCTAGATTTAGTCTTGTATGGACCTGTCCAGTCTTTAGCATAGGCAGTGGCATAGGTATGGACTTCCTTTTCATTTATTTACTTTTTCCCTATGATTCTTGCTGATCAAGTGTGGCTGCAGATTATGGGTATTGTGATTACAGTGCTTCTGTCAATATAAAGCCATTACGTTGGAAGAAAGAAAGATTTCCTTTGCAGTTTGAAGCAAAATAGTACTAAAGAATGGGTATGTGCAAATTGTATTTGACTTCTTATCTTGTGCCATTGATGTTCTTTTTGGTTTGAATCCCATCAGCAATGGTAGGAGAATACATTTGCAATTCAGCTGGCATTGAAATATTTCTTAGAATAATCTGTTTTACTTTAAACAGGTGTTGTTCCCGTAAAGTCCGAGAGCTGTGGTGGCAGGGCATTCCACCGAGTGTGAGAGGCAAAGTCTGGAGCTTGGCAATTGGCAACGAGTTAAACATCACCCATGGTGAGGCTGCTGTTTTGTTGACATTTTCTTACAAAGTCAAATAGCAAGGGGACATTCTTGTATCTGTTGCGGTGTGGGTGTGAGGAGATGTTATCTAGTTATGCTTTTGTTGTGCTGCTTTGATGTGTTTTGTTCAAAAATACAGCATCTTTTAATCTTGTAGCTGTTCTAGGACTGCTGCTGTGAATTGTTTCTGAGTATTGCTGTCACTGTGTCTTGCTTTGATGTTGGATGGAGATGGTCAGAATTAATGACTCAAGTTTTTTGTTTTTTGGTTTTTTTTTCTTTTTAAAACATAAAATTGTTGTTAATTTTGAAATGCCTGTGAGTATGTGTATAGTGTGCTTCCTTTGATTTGAAGCAAGACAACAGGTTTGTAAGAGAGTAAAAGACCCCTGGCAAGATTTGTACTTTGATTTGTGAAAATAGAAATAATCTATTACTTCTGAGTATGGAAAAATACAGCTCAGAAAGACTAACATATGTAATTAATTCCAACATGGAAATGTGGTAGACTGCCTGTACTCCTGCTGTTTTGTGCTGCTTTTCTGTGCATTGCTTAGTTACGTTGGGTGTAGTTCTTACATGTAATTTGCTAGACTTTCCTAATTATCCATTCGGACTGTAATTTTGAACATCACTGCTCTGCCAGAAAAAGTAAATACTTGACCGTAAAATGCTACTTGGATTGCCTTTCCTTTTCACTTAATATGAAGTTAGAGATGAGTGGCACACGTCTTTCAAAACTGTAACCCGGTTAGAAGTTCAGCTACTGTTAATGCCCAGGGCAGTATTGCCCATGTGGTGGGTGGTTAGTGGACATGAGCATGTACAAATAGTGGACTTGGTTTTGTGTTTTTCTTTTTCCAGAACTGTATGATATTTGCCTGGCTCGTGCTAAAGAGAAGTGGCGATCACTTAGCACAGGAGGGGCTGAAGTAGAATGTGAAGGTATGCTTTTTGTAAATGATTTATGCTGCGTTACAGAATAAGACATTTTGTAAAATAGTTCCTTAAAATGAAATCACATATATTAAACAAACAAACAAAAAAAATCTTCTATAAAGTTGTGTTCTGGTAAAAAGAAAATGTCTTTTTGTGAAAGCAAGAAATAGCTGTATTCTTCTTAGTGAAATTCTGGTGTCTTACAAAACACACTTGTTCATTTTTCTTCATAAACAATCTCTAGGTACAGTTCTTATTTTGAAGCAAATTTGTAGGAAAACTACAAATGGTAGTTTGGGGATTATCATTTGAACTGCTACACTAAAATACTTTTCTGCATCTATAGTTTTGGAATTGCAACTCAGGTTAGAGCAGAAAATTGCATTTTAGTCACTTATTGCAGCTTTGAGCTCAAGTCATTGGTGTGTTTCAGAGAGCAGCAATTTTTTTTTTTTTGCAGATGAAGTAGTTTGAGATTTACTAATTAAGTGTAAGAGTTGACTGTTTTTGAGAGATTATGAAACTACATGCAAATGATTGAAATTGCCTTTGGAGAGTAATTATGCTGAGCAGAGAAAAAAAAGGAGAACATACATGCTGGCATTTATAAGCAGAAAAATATTTTGATTGGAAATCCCCACTTTGTTCTCTTAAGATTGTTTACATCTTAAATAGGATAATATCTAGTACATTTCCAGCTTCCTCTTCCACTTTATTTTCTGGAGTGTAGTTGCTCATGTGATTGGTACAAGCATTGTCTAGTGACAGCTTGATCCGCAAGCAGCAGCAGGTAATTCCCAACTATACCAGAACAGACAGAATAAGACATCTTGATATCAGAAAGAAGACTAATGCTATAGAAATATACTTTGTATGAGATCTGTTTCAGTTATGGACGGTGTATTATAGTGTCAGTAACAAGATCTACAAAGATTAAATAAGCATGAATCTGAAAGGAGAGCTTTCAGAGTTGTAGAGATAGGCAGCATCTATCACAGGCTTCTGCTTTAGGACTTCCCTTTTCCGCCACAGCTTTTCCACAGAGCAGCTACTTCAGGAGCCACTGGGAAGCCTTGTTGGAGGTGAGGGGGTCACAAGTTAACAGGCTTGTGTCTGTCTAATGATTTGTCAGCAGATACAGGAGAAGTGCCTGACCTGCCTTGCCCTGCATCTTTCCCCACTTCGCATCAAAACATATTGAGGGTCACTGGGCGCTGTAGGTTTGCTCTAGGTCATACTTTCTGCTTAGCCTGTGTGCTGAATTTGGGGAACTTTTCTGCCTGTAGCCTTATTCCCTAGCATTCACATCAAAATGAATGAGCTGTGCAAAAGCTAACCTTTACTGGAAAATAAAAACAAGAGTGAGTGTACACTGATCTTTGTAATAAATGTAGTAACTTTGGCTTTTGCAGATGCTGGGTTTTCTGCAGCTGACAGAGAAGCAAGCTTGGAGTTAATAAAACTGGATATCTCAAGAACGTTTCCTAGTCTCTGTATATTCCAAAAAGTAAGCAATGCTAGCTTTTGTCTTGACTTCTCAGGGAAATTAAGTTTACATCATCTTGCCTATCCCCTTGGTTGGAACAGACCATTGAGTTCTGAAGGAATATGCATCTTGAGAGGATAAAGTTTCTGGAGATTTTGGAAAACTAGAAATAATCTAGAAAAGAGTAACATCAAGGTACATACAAAACCCCAAACCGTTGGGTAATCATTGTGATTTATCTAACCTAGTCCATGCAGGTTTCTGTCTGATGAAGTGATGCAGGTGAGTGTTCCCAAGTCAGTGAATCAACATCGCTGGTTATACAGTGAGAGAGAACACCTCAAACAAATGGGACTGGTTGGCCTTTTTTTTGGTTCGATGCAAAACTGATTTAACTTGTATGGTTTTGGTGTGGTTTAGTGACTCAGTTTAATGAGATTTTGTCCTTCTATGCACAAATTTCAGCAGCCCTGTAAAAGGTTTAGATTGTGATAAATCAACATTTTTAGATGAAAAGCTTTTCCTTTGGAAATTCTCAGTCAGTTACAGTACTCAGTGCAAGATATGGCAGCTGTTTATAGTCAGCAATGTGAAATTCTTTCTAGGTGTACAGGTCCTTCTCAATATGTTCTTTCTATGTTATGGCATACTGTTGTTTTGACTGTTTTCTTCATGGTTGAATTCTGCCTCCAATCTCAGAGACAATTATGTGGTTTGCATTATTGTTCTACTTCCTTGGCTCTATCATCAAAGTGCTGCTGAGCTGTAAGGAATCTCTTAGGCTTACATTCCTATTGTACAAGTATTAAATATGTAATCAATGTATTGGATGAACTGTATGTATTTATAATAAATGGGGTTTGGCGAGTTGTTTCATTCTGTTAAACCTAAAATTATTTGGAATAGTTCAGCTGTTCTAAGCGGCATTGGGAAAGAATATGTCCCTTTTCAGCAGTAATAGGAGACCATCTGTAGCACTGAAGGTTTTTTAACATGTTTGTTGTATAATCAGATGTATTGTGCTGTTTTTGTTTAATTATAGGGTGGTCCTTACCATGACACGTTGCACAGTATTTTAGGAGCCTATACATGTTACAGACCTGATGTAGGCTATGTAAGTGAAGAATTTATTTTTTCAGGGGTGGGGAGGGAGATATTTTTTAGGGGGAGGAAGGATTGTATTAATCAGTCATTTTTAGACCAGTATTCAGTGGTTTGGGGGGGTTTGTGTGTGCTTTTTTTCTATTCCAGTACATGCTTGAGAAGTGTGTATAACATTTATTTTGCTAGATTTAAGCTTTTTACAGGTTAAGTAATTGGAAAACTCACATTTGTACTCAAAAGTACATAATTTGAAAATTGGAATCAAAGAGAAGGTGTAGTTTTGTCCTTATTATTAGTATCAGTCTTACTGAGACTGCTGTTGAATTGAAATGATTGGCATTTCTGTGCCTTAGTACTGTGAGCTTCTGGACCAGTCTCTAAAGCAATGCCCATTGAAGCTACGTGAGCTCACTCACAGTATTTGAAGTAGTGATTATGAGAGGACTGAGTAGATTTCATTTAGTCTCTGTATGCAGAGCAGGGTTATACAGAGAGGCTTATTCTTTATTCAGGAGCAGTTTTAGACAAGGGGAGTGTAGAGAGGGGACGTTCCTACCCTATAGGTAGCACGTAATGCTTGGCAAGAGCTGCTGAACATGACTGCTGGGAAATAAGACAAAGGGCAGATCAGCTGCTGTGCTTCATGTGGCACAGCAACAACCTGTTGTGTTGGGAAGGAGCTTGTTCCTCAGGTTTGCAGGAATGACAGTCACACCTTGCTCCATGTGACTCTCAGTGGCAGCACTGCACCCTCAGGGCGAGAGAGGTTTGCCTGGATTCCACAACAGACTTTGTAGAGAAAGGGAACAATATCATGAGCTTATGGTAAATGAAACAAGAGTATAATCTTAAAATGGTTTTGTTTATCAAATGAGTCAGTGCAGTTGTCTTTAACTGCTGGTAATTTATTGAAAAACAAAAGTACAGGCGTTGTCTCTAGGGTTCAGGTCCAGCTTTCCACAAATAAGGATCTAGATAACCCATACCTGGGAGAAAAGGGATTACTTCGAAACACCTTATTCTTCAAAAAAATCTTTATTCTGTATGTTTGAAAGTGCTGTCAACCTAGCCCATATTAGGAGTTTAACTTGGAGTCTTTGAAAGAAGGCAACATGGGAATTGTTAGCTTCCATGCACTGAACATGTGATATCAAGGGGCATGTGGGTTAAAAAATCCTACTTTTCTGAACATTTCTCAAGATGCAGCAGCTCAGTGAGTGCATTAAACACTAGTGAACACAAGGTCAAAATGAGGCAATATAATACAGTTATTGCTAAAGGGTAACACTTCTCCTCTCTTCAGGTGCAGGGCATGTCATTCATAGCAGCTGTATTGATCTTGAACTTGGATACTGCAGATGCCTTCATTGCTTTTTCTAACCTTTTAAATAAGCCCTGTCAAATGGCGTTTTTCCGTGTGGACCATGGCCTTGTAAGTATGCAAAAAAACCTGTAATCAACATGCTGTGGATAATGTGTAGGGAAAGTTTTAAAAAATAAAAATTGATGATTTCAGCAGCTTGGAAAATAAATCAGAATTTATTTTAAACTAACACACTGGATAAACAAAAAAAACCCCCAACACACATATGCAGAATCCCTCAAAAAAATCAAACCTAACCAAAGATCACCCCATCAACCTTTTTGAACAAGACATGTGAATGAAATTGTTGAATAGCTATTTTATGATGCTCAGAGAATAGTTATGAGAATATTACTGTAGGTGGTTTTCAAAAGCACTGCAGTTGAAAGCTGAAAACAGCTTAATGTAAGAGTCTTGAAGGTGCTTTTTATCATAGGCTAATAGGTTGCTAAAGACAGACTGTTGCAGGGAGAACCAGGTTTTCCATATCTTCCTGTAGCAGCTGTGTTTGAGTCCCACAGGCTCCTTTTCAGAGACGGAAACCTCTGACCCCTCAAGTTTTCACTGAGAGCTGATTGCCTGACTTTCTCTACAGTCTCTAAAATTCCATGTTAGCAGGTACACTAGCAAAATAAGACACGTCTCCTCAAATGTGGTTTTAATTTACTTTAAAGGTATTTTTGTGTAAAATATATGGCATTCTGTATTTCTTTCTCACTTACCTCTAAGCACTATGAAAATAGGATCTGCCTCTTAAGAGTTCAAATGCAAGAAATAAAGCAAGGGAAACGGACAATGACAAGAGTCACTGTTGTTGCTTAAAAAGTAGACACTAGAAATCCTATCAGTATTCCTGCTGGAAAAGCATTCCCTGTTCAGTCCCTGAATTTCATCAGTTGTAAATACCATGGGAAAATGTAGCACAGGGCAGACAGCATTGCTGGGAGCAGTATCAGCTATCTCCATTACAGTACTTTGAAATGGAAGACGTGCTCATGCATTCAGTGTGTAAATACGGTTCTTGTGAAGATGGTTTTAGAATTGAATTGGATAGAATAAGATAAATATTTTTGTAGCTGAGCTAGTGGGGTTTGGTATTCTGTCAGATAGTGCTGTTCAGTTCTGTTAGCCTGGCCAAATAGGGACTATGTGATAAATGTGTACTTACAGAGGGCAGAGATGGTGATACATGAAATATTAACATCATGAAAGCAAACCCACGATTCAACAACACAAGGAAAATGTCATCTAATACGTCAAAGAGACTAGTGACACTTGAGTGAGATGATTTTTGCTTTCTGCAGTGGACATACTGATCTGCAGTCTATCCTCATCTTTTTGTGTCAGCTTAATAAGCAAACGCTGATTTGTTGTATAGTGAATTAATAAAAAATACCAGCATAAGTGAGTTGTGTAAATAATAGTAATTTGTACAGGTTTATCTTGACTTCTTTTGTTGGTTAATTTTATTAAACTATATTGTTTTTCTCATTACCACTAGGGAAATGTCTTGTTGAATGTGGATTTGATCAAAACAACGACTTGTACTGCTGCCCACATTGCTATCAATAGAAATGACTGTAGCACTTATGTGTAAGGTCCTGTCTCTGCAGTACTTTTGAAAGTAGGAACTTCAGTAGAACTGTCTTACAGTGGTGCCAGCAGATTGTTTTGGAAGTAGGACTGTCTGATGCATTACCTGCCTCCTTCTTTATACTCACAGGTCGCATGGGTGCTTGGATTTCATGCATTTAAAAATCCACACTGGGAAGCTGTTTCAGGGGTACAGTTCTCTAAAGGGGGTTCCTGGATTTCTCCTGTCATGTTTGACATGAAGCTGTTTCTCAGTAACTGACGGTTCAGAGATTTCAGTAACTTCAGTTATTTCCATAGCATACGCCCATCTCTGATTGACTTAAAGCCTTATACTCATACTGACTACCAGGCTCAGGTGTTTATTTGTCACTGTTAATGCAAGGAGTCCACCATCTGTCACTTCATTCAGAGGAAATGGGAAATACTTCTACAAGGACATTAAAAAAGCCTGGGAAACAAATTTGTCATCCTTTAAAAGGCTTTCACACAGAAGTCTCCAAAAGGATCCCTTTTCCCTTTACTGTCATGATGTTTTGGGGAGAAGTATGCTGTTGCAACTCATACTTTGAAGAAGTCACAGCCTTTCTTTATTGCTTTTATTGGGACATTGTAGTTAAAATTACTGAATCATTCAAGGACTTTGCTTAACTTTTCTCCCTATAGTATTAGGGAGGGTGATTAAATAACCTTTTATTTTTAACTCTTAGTTGAATTGGAAGATTTGTTTTTAACATGCTCTCTGTTCTGAAATTTGACTAAATACTCGAATTCTAAAATAGCATAAAAGTCTGTGTTAAAAGCAATGAAGTTCAGGGGTTATGATGTCAGAGAGTTACAAATTGTTCCTCTTGCATTGATGTTTTGTCCCAGTCTTTGAATTTTTTGTGTGAAACTTGTATCTTCCTTTTTGAAAAAGAAATGCCTATTATCTAAGCGTAGAATGTATAGTGTTATGTTGGTATTAGACTATTAGAATAGCTTTGATATTAGAATATGATTTATGACTGGAATATACTGGACTCTTCACTGTTGCTGTGGAGTATTAACATTATTTTAGTTTTGTATTTCATTATGTTCCATTGGGTCTTGGATTTTGTTCAGTATAATATTAAATTACTGCCACAAGCATAAAACACCATTCTGTTATAATTATTTTGAGAAATCAGCAAAAAAACTTCTCTCCTGCTGGTATTTTTCTTTCCAAAGGAAGCTGGCCAAGACCCAAAGCAAATGTTACATTGTTTAGTATGAGAATTGTATATAGAGTGGATCTTAAACTCTTAGTGCTTGCAGATGCTGCCTTTTATGTAAATGCTTAGCTCTTTATAGTATCATGTAATTCATTGATCCTGTTTTTGAAGAGTGTTAATCCTACAACAGATAATACATTTAAGCCTATTAATAACACAGCTAACTGCTTGTTTTCGCCCTGTTATATTTTCCCAGATGTTGACTTACTTTGCCGCATTTGAGGTATTCTTTGAAGAAAATCTGCCAAAGTTATTTGCCCACTTCAAAAAAAATAACTTAACTCCGGACATCTACCTAATTGATTGGTAAGACATTAAAGGTGTAATTACTAATTTGTGTGACATACAGCTCCGTGTCAGTATTCATGACAGAAACTGGAATGTTCTTACCTGATTTAATATTCTTCTAAGATAAAGGCTTTATTTTTTGTTCAGTACGTGAGTTGTCAATCCAAATCATTCCCACATACTTCTGTGATGTTTAATGTTTGCCTAACCTTTGTTATTGTACTTGTGCTAAGTTGGAAGCTGATTTTGATATACTGCTGGATAGCAGTGTTTATCCATATTTAGTGCCTGTTTGGATTGATCTTCTGAGAAAATTTGTCTATTGCATGTGCAGGTATGTACCAAAGTTGTCTGTTTAGAAAATATTGCCAGTCTTACATTTGAAATGTGTACTTTGTCCTGCATAGATCAGGAAAAGCGTAATTAGAACATTTGTCCATACAAATAAAACTCAAAGCTACAGAAAAGCTATTCCACTTAGCAGATGGGCAATTAGAGTCCTTTTACTAGATGAAACTGTCTTCCCTTTAAGTTCTAGTATAATCAGAACGTTTTCCTTAGAGAGGAAAAAAGACAAAGATCTTATTTGCCCTTCTACCAAGTTTCAGTGTGGTATTATGCACTCCAAATTGAGTGTTTGCATTTGTGCCTATCAGACTTTAGTTTGGGGCAGTTAAAATGTCTCTTTTCCAGCAAGACTTTGTTGTCAGTTTTGGGATGACGTGAAAGATTTCTTGTGAAAAATTGCTTTGCCCTCATATTGTTGACAACTTCTTCTGTTCTCAGGTATCTGACAAATACCTTAAGTAAAAGAATAAATGTGCAGTAGAAACATCGGGATCTTTTCCCTGAGATTAATAAGCTGGTTCTTTTGAAATATTTGTAATGTTAATGCAATTTTACCTGAACCTCTGTGGCAGTACCCTGATTTTTAAGACCTAGTTGGTAGCATTCAACATGTTGCTGGTCTCTTAGACAAAAACATATTTAAAGTCAATCAGTCCAATACAAGCTCAAAGTTTGAATACATTACTTTTCATAGGATCATAGAATTTCTGAGGTATTGGAACAGTCCTCTGAGATCATCTAATCTAAACCCACTGCTCAAAGCACAGTCAATTAGAGCAGCTTGCTCAGGACCTTGTCCAGTTGGGTTTTGAGTATCTTCAAGGAACAAGACTCCACAGTCTCTTCAGGCAACTCTGTTCCAGTGTTCAACCACCCTTGTGATTAACAAGTTTTTTATTTTCTTATGTTTAAAATGGAATTTCCTGTATTTAATTTTGTGCTTGTTGGCTCTTGTCCTTTCACCAGATACAACTGGGAAGAGCCTGGTTCTGTCTTCTTTTCATCCTCCTATCAAGTGTTTTCAGACATTTAGGTCCAAGCCATCTCTTCTCCCAGCTAAACAGCACCAGCCTGCTCAGCCTCTCCCTCTGTGTCACATGTCCAAGCCTTTCATCACATTCATGGTGGGCTGGACTTGCTCCAGTATATCCATGTCTCTCTTGTACTGGGAAGCCCAGAGGTGGCTTGTCAGTGCTGAGTAGAAGGATGACCTGCCTTGGCATGTTGGCAGTGGTGTTTCTTCTGCAGCCCAGGAGTTTGTGAACAATCTTTGCTGCAAAGGCACATTGCTAGCTTACATTCAGCTTGGTGTCCACCAGAACCTCCCTGTCCTTTTCTGCAAAGCTGCTTTGCAGCCAGTTGGCTTCCCAAATTCACTTGTACCTGGGCTTACTTCCTACCCAGGTGCAGGACTTGGCATTTCCCTTTGCTGAACCTCATGGGACTCCTGTTGGCTTATTTCTCCAGTGTCTCAAGGTTGCTGTGGAGTGGTATCAGCCACCCCTCCCCATTTTATATCACCTTCAATCATGCTGTGGATACAGTCTAACCCATCATCTAGGTCCTTAATAAAGACATTTTAAAGTGTTGGATGCATATCAAACCCTGGAGTACACTACTAGTGGATTGGCTCAAAGCTGTACTTCATGCCACTAAATGACAACCTTCTGAGTTTACACAATTCCACCAGTTTTCAGTCCACCTCACTGTCTATCTAATCCATACTTCATCAGTTCATCAACAAGGATTTTATAGGATACAGTGTTGAAAACCTTGCTAATGTCAAGATACACAATATCCATTCCTTACCCCTCTTCCACCAAGCCGGTTATCCCATTGGATAAGATATCAAGTCTGGTTGGGTGGGATTTTGCTTTCATAAATCCGTCCTGACTTCTTGCAATCACCTTTTTGCCCATAATATGTTTTGAAATAATCTCCAGTACTTTTTCTTACATTACTTTCTCAGGGATGGAGATGAAGCTGACCAGCCTGTAGTTCCCTGGATCCTATCTCTTGAAGATAGGAGTGACATTTGTTTCCTTCAGGTACTCAGGGATTTCCCCTGGTCACTGGGATGTTTCAGAGATAATTGAGAGTGGCCTCACAACAACACCAGACAGTTTCCCCACACACTTGTATATGTCCAATTTATTTAAATGTTCTCTGATATGATCCTCGTCCAGCTAGGTTAGGGTTTCCTTATACTAGGCTTTTCCACTGGTGTGGGGGACCTGGGATTCCTAAAGGCAAGTCTTGGTAAAGACTGAGATGAAGGTGGCAGTGAGTACCACAGCTGTCTGCATGGTCTTTGTCACCAGGTTCCTTGCTCTGTTCAGCAGGGGGCTCATGTTTTCCTGAGTCTTTTTTTTCCTGCTGATGCAGGAAAGCCCTTATTGTTGTCCTTAACATCCATTGGTAGATTCAGCTCCAAATGGACTTCTCATGCTGCCTTTGCTTGATTTGCGTGGTTTGTATATGCCTGTTGCACAGAGGGTGGTGTAACATGGGCTTTGTGTGACTTGGCTGTTACACTGGGATTAAATTTTAATGCATCACATGTAGGGGAACTGTTGGGGGTTGTAATGAATAGGCTGATTTCTCCCAGCATTTAATGGGAGAAATACCATGAGAAAGATTTTATGACTGAAGGCTGAGAATATTAAACTGAAGTAGATCTATGCATAGAGAATAGAAGAAGTACTAGGATAAGATAGAAGAGAAGAAAGAGAGCAGAGGCTGGTGTGTACAGTGATAAGAGGAAAGATGTTGAAATTGTATTTGCCTCAATGTTGTGAAAAGCCTGTGTGTGGAGGAAGCAATTGAATAAAAGAGACATCAGAATAAGATGACTTGTAAACATGTGGGAGAGTAACTGGATAGACAACACTGAAATCACCAGGTTATTGTATTTTTAATGGACAAAAATGTCAATAGCAGTCCAGAAATTACGTCAGCCTGTTACATGATGAGGATGGTCACCTCACCAGCAGGGACACAGACAAGGCAGAGATATTTAAGGCTTTGGTCTTTAACAATGATGATGTGCTTTGGGGGTCCCAGAGCCCTGAACTGGAAGACCGTGGCTGTGAGGATGATAAACTTCCTTTCAGCCCTGAACTTGTGTGGGATTTGCTGCTCCAGCCTGATGGTCTATGGGGCCTGATGGGATTCATCTGAGAGCTGGCTGATACCATCGTGAGACCTGTCTCGATGATTTTTGAACAGTCTTGGGAATCTGGAGAGGCTCCATTTGTCTGGAAGCTGGCAAATGTTGTCCTGATTTTCAAAAAGGACAAGATGGTTGTCTCTGGAAACTAAAGGCCTGTCAGTGTCACTACAGTGACTGGTAAAATTATGGAGAAGGTTATTCTGGGGCATATTGAAAGACATCTGGAGGACAGCACAGCCAGCACAGGTTCATGAGGTGAAAGTCCTACTTCACAAACTTAATTTTCTTTTATGACAAGGTTACCCACCTGGTTGGGTAGATGTGATATTTTTAGACTTCAGTAAAGATTTTGATACTGTCTCTCACAGTAACCTATCCAGATTCTGCAGCTGGGATGCAGCAGTCCTAGATGTACTGACAGCCTGGGGAATGAGACGCTGGAAAGCAGCGCTGCAGAAAGGGACCTGGGTGTCTTGGTCGATGGCAAGTTGAACGTGAGCCAGCAGTGCTCTGGCAGCCACAAGGGCCAAACCTGTCCTGGGTTGCATCAGGCACAGCATGGCCAGCCAGGCAAGGTGGGGGATTGTCCTGCTCTGCTCTGCACTGGGGTGGCCTCACCTTGAGTGCTGGGGGCAGTTTTGAGCACCACAATATAAGAAACAGTTAACTATTAGAGAGTGTCCAAAGGAGGGTAATAAAGATGGTGAAGGGCCTTGAGGGAAGGCTGTGAGGAGTCGCTGAGGTCACTTGGTCTGTGCATCCTGGAGAAGAGGAGACTCAGGGGAGACCTCATTGCAGTTACAATTTCCTTGTGAGGGGAAGAGGAGGGGCAGGCACACTGATCTCTGCTCTCTGGTAACAGTGCATGAAGCTGTGTCAGGGGAGAGTTAAGTTAAATATTAGGAAAAGATTCTTTTTCCCAGAGGGTGGCTGGGCACTGGAACTGGGCTCCCCAGGGAAGTGGTCAGAGCACCGAGCCTGGCAGAGTTCAAGAAGCTTTTTGACAACGCTCTCAGGCATACGGTGTGATTCTTGTGGTGGCTTCAGTGCAGGACCAGGAATTGGACTCAATAATCTTTGTGGGTCCTTTCCAACTCAGGATATTCTGTGATACTATGGATTACTTGTTGGATATGATGCTGTCATAAATAAGGTGATTGTTATGTAGGAGAAACTAAAATTGAGCATCCTCGTGGCACAGGCATGTTAATATCATGCTGTTGTCTAACTTTACATTGTAAAGAAGAAATCCTGAGAAACAATACCAGAAATCAGAGATTTAGAAAAAAAATACTGTTTTGACAGAAGGTTGAAGGCTTACATTCCCTTCAGCAATTTTGCTTTGATAGAATACTCTTTATTGTATTTTCTTGGGTAAACATTTATGTGAGTAGTTGTTGTCTCTTAGTACATATATAGGGAAAAAACCCAAACACAAAACCAAAACAATCCAAGAAGAAAAAATGACTGACTTGTGAGTGAAGAACTGAAGTGATGAAGTCCTGAGGCATATCAGGTCCCCCTTTTGTTACCTCTGTGGGTGTTGTTAAGAGCACTTTAAAGAGACTTCAGTCAGGAGTGACTGTGGATGGTGCTTCTCAAGGTCTTTGTATCAGTGAACTGACAATTAGCATTTCTTGCTGTCTACCTGCATCCATATTCAAGCTGTTTATTTTAATTCCAAGGACAGTTTACTGTGTTCCTTCCCATCTCTAGAGAGTTACAACCTTGTGATCTTGCACAGGAATGTAGGCTATTCGAGGTAGACCTGCCCAATACTGTATTAAACTTTTTCACATGTGTCTCGAACTACACAGCTCATACCACTCTCTCCTTAATTTTGTTAGACAGTGCAGGTTGTATTTATGTAAAACTTACATATTTTACTTAAATATATGTGTAAGTGTATTCATATGTGTGTGTGTGCACATATACATATTTTCTACTTCAAAATACTTTGATCCTGTAGGAAGTAGATTTAGATTTTTTTCTTTAAATTGCTGCTAAGAGTGTGGCTGCAGTGTGTTTAAAGTCAGGGAAGAATATGGTACAGTGTCGCTTTGAGTAGGCAGACTTTTTGCTTGTAGGTAAAAATCTCTGTGAAATAGCCTTGCTCTAACATTACTTTTATTTAAATGAACATTTGTTCTGAGCTCCAAAGGGATGCCTGCTGCTATTCCAGTGGCTGGTGTGGTTACTGTGCAGGCATGTGTGCAGTAAATCTCAGCTGGTGCCAGCTCTGGGAGGCTCCAGTAGCCGGTGCTGCACAGACCAGTTGCTGGGAAACCCTCCTGCCACAATTACAGTGGAGACAACTAGTCTGCTTTGTGCTTCTTCCTGTAAACCGTGCTGCAGGGAACAGCAGTAAAATTGGTGTGCTTAAATCATTTTTGAAGGGATATGTTCCAAGAAAAAGAAATGCTGTAGGTGAGCCCAGCTGTGGAGGTTTTCTTGGAGCTGGTAGAGGACTTAGGGAGGAGAGAACCCCTGCCAGTTTAGTTTCACTGCTGCCTTCTATGATGGGAAAACTCCAAGGACTGAATAGTTTAATTAAAGGTATTGTGACATGATTATCGGGGGATACCTGCCACAAGTGAGGCATCTCATTTAAAAAGGACACATGTGCTTTAAGCCTAAACTCCAGCTGATAAATCTTGTAGAAAGAATTCAAAAGCTATACAGGGTTTTACTTTTTTTCGTGAATATAAAGGGGATCAAGTGTGAAAAAACCATAAAGAGCAACGCGCAGTCAGGTTCACTAAGAACAGAGGGGAAATAGTGTATCTGAATAGTCCAGTTTTGGCCTCTCACTCTGTCAGCTGATGTTCCGTAGGCTCTTGTGAGCAGAGTAGAATGTGGATTTGCCAAGGACACATGCTGTCTATTTATGGCCTGCTGCTGCTATACAAACACCTCTTTATCCCTACTCAGGAAAATGATTTTGGCAATAATTGTCGCCAAGGGCTGTGTTTGTACTGATGGATTGATCACTGCTTTAGTATTACATGGTCTGTGACTGTGCTCCGTGAACGTGAACTTTCTGTTGATATCATGTGCTTGTTATGATAAAGGTCCAAGCCACTTCGTGTGGCTGTTTTTAGTGGGCACTTCCAGTAAAGTATGTATGAGTTTGCTTTCTGTTACTTTGAGAAAAGCATAGTGCATGCCCCCCAAAAAATGCTATCTTGCAGTCAGCATTTTATATTAAATAGTATTTACTTTTCTTTTTTTCCAAATAAGAAACAAAGTAAACACACTTTTTTTTAGACTGTAGTGATTTTAAAATTTCCACACATGGGAAAGGAATGTATAGTGCAAGAATACATAAGACCTGATTTGCATCAGTGTTGTGTGTGAGTTGCCAATCCTAAATCTTGCCTACCTGTCTGCACTGCTCTTGCTAATATCTTATAAAGACTTTTTAATTAAAAAATAAAGAAAAGAGAAAAAAAGGAGAGGGGGGAAGAAAAAGCAAAAGAAAGAAGCATGGGGCTTGTGATTATCATGGTAGCAGTGCTTTGCTTTCTTGATGACTTTACGGTCATGTGCTTTCACTGTGAGCAGCAAACCAGCCCGGACTTCATGCATCTACCTCAAAGTACACTTTCATCATAATCAGGGCTGGGGAGGAGCAGGAGCATGCAGTGCTTCTTTTTTCCTCTGCCAAACAGAGAGAGGCCAGGAGCCTGCACCTGCCTTGCTCTGACACTGGACATCTCTATGTGAGTTAGCTGTGTTGTCTGTGCCTGCAACTTAGAGTGGGTTGGAAGAGAGCTGCAGACAGAAATCATCCCGCAGTACAGTGACAGCAGGTCAGGTGCAAGGAGTGTGCCAGTGCTGCTGAAAGGTGCTGCTGGAACTGTTTCAGTCTGGCGGCTGCCTTATTACTCCAATAAATTTCAGCTGTGTTTCAGACCAGTAGCTCAGATGTCTAATAAAAAATGTCTTTCAGCAGGAAATGTTTGAAGGGATGAAATGCTGTATCCATTCTAAGCAGTGATTCCTACTGATATTTCACTGCTTATTCTAGGGGGCCCAGTCTCTGCTGTTAGGGCTTGATGCATCAATTCCATGCAAATATTAATGAAACTTAATTGCCTTGTTAAGTTCCTGCAAATGGTGCTTCCTTCCAAATTATGAAGAGCTCAATGGCAAATACCTTACTTGATGTGACAGCTTTTTTGATGTGAGTAAATCCTTTCATATGAAAGTAGTATTCTAACAAATAGTTCTTTCTTTTGACAGGTAATTTTCTGCATAGTTGGAGATTTAATACAAATGGCTGATTCAGGTTAGGTCTGAATCATGACAGAATAATGGCTTTTGTGAATAAAAATAGGTCCAAGAATTTGGCATTGTTACTTATCTTTAACCAGGACTTGTTTCTGGCTGAGTGTTTGCCTGCTGCTTGGTGAGCGGGAAAGGACTCGGTTGAATTGCTTCCTATTACATTGTTCCTTTTAAATTGAAAACCTGTTGCTGTTTCCTGTGTGTGTGTGTGTACAGACAAAAGTCTTAACTCTGCCATGTAGGTGTTCTGTGGCAGTATGGTTTTATATGGTGTGTGACTGTACAAAAAGATTGAAAGAGTATACAAAGTGTATGAAGTCTGCAGTGTAGGATCAGCCAGTAACCCAAAGAAGGAGCTTGTGTTGCGCTCTTCTTACACCTTCACGTATGTGTGATGAACAAGTGTGTGGGGTTTTCATCCCAGATTTATACCTTTTGTGTGTTTATTTTTATAATTCTAACTTAGCTTTTTGGAGAACAGGATTTAAAATGTTTCTACTTGTTATAAGAAGATTGCAATGAGATGTAAAAACAGAAAAACAGTAAAATCCTAAGGATCATAAACCTGCAATTCACTGGCCACCTGAATTTGTGCAAATGTTAGTTTCATCTGGATATTTATAAAATTAATATCTTTTCTCTGTTTTCTAAAGTGTGCTGATTCACACAGAAGCCATATATTTAATGACACTTCATTCAAATAAAATTTTATATAGTAAAAAGCAGATAATGCAGAAAACCTTATTAGACTTTGCTGTGAAAATACATTACTTCATATTCTATACCTATATGTGTGTGTGTATGTGAATATCTGTTGAATTTTATCTTTTTAATGTAAATCCAAATTTCCCAAATAAAAAATTAGAGGGACTAGAGGGTAGTTTTAAGCACACAAAAACTACTGTTCAATTCAGCATACTTGAAAAGGAGTTTTTTGTTAAAAGCTGTGGGGAGGTTTGATTGAAATTCAATTTGATTGAAATTTGCTGACCTCTGCCGGGGGACGAATTCTTTGCAGTTTTACAGAATCTCTTTGCAGAGATTTTTGTGCAGTGCGTCTGTGGAAAAGTTCTCTCTGAATTCTGAGGGGGGGAAAAACACTGTAACCCTTTCCCCTTATATACCGTAAAGTGATTCCAGGAAACTTAATGCTTATTGCTTGCTGTTAGGTCATTGTTGGTGGCAATGCTCACGCTCTGCTGTGTAGCGAGATGTTGGAGAAAGGAGGGAGCAACTTTTTGTTTCTGGCTGCAAGGCTGTCAACATTTTGGTGAAGCAAGAAATGTGCTCGTGGTAGTTAATGAGAACACAGTTTTAGCAATTGGGAGGAGGCTGTTGCTTCTGGTATTACCCTTTCTCTTCAGAGATCACATCTGTGCAGGCACACTGAGCCCCTATCTTATCACCACTATCTACACCTCTCTGGACATCCTGCCTTGCCTGTTTCTCTCAACTCAAGGGAGTTCAAGCTGATCCTTCCTCCAAAACTCATGCTATTACACTTTGCCAGTCAATCAAGCCTGGAACACAAGAGTTAATTTTACTAATCTTCTTTATCTGAATCACAAAATTCCCATTGCAGTTTGTCTTAAGGTTCAGCTTTTCGAGTTTTCGCAACTAAACATGCATCAATTCTCAACTCTGAAGTGATGATTAACTAGGCCTTTGATTATACTTGTGGTCATTACATGCCCATTGTAAAACCACGTGTATTGTTTCTTCTTGGTGATCCAAGAAAATCAAACTTAGAGACCATGCCTTAATGGTTGTGCAATTTTACATTGTTTCATGCATTGGTATGCTGCAACTAACAGAAGTTCTTTTGAAATATAAAAAGGAATATTCGATTACAAATATTTGAGAAGCTTCAAACTTACTGATGATTGGTGTTTGTACTTCTGTGAGTATCCAAGACTTCTTGTGCAGTAACTCTGAAAATTTTGTTCTGCCTTTCAGGATATTCACATTGTACAGCAAATCTTTGCCACTAGACTTGGCATGTCGTGTCTGGGATGTGTTCTGCCGTGATGGAGAAGAGTTCTTATTCCGTACGGCGCTGGGAATACTAAAACTTTTTGAAGATATTTTGACCAAAATGGACTTCATTCATATAGCTCAGTTTTTAACAAAGCTACCAGAGGACTTGCCTTCGGAAGAATTCTTCACATCTATTGCTGCCATTCAGATGCAAAGTAGAAACAAAAAATGGGCTCAGGTAAAGAGGATGTCGATCTTTGGTAACTGATGATGGTACTTTACTCATGAAAATGGGGTTTGGCAACATCTAGAAGAATGTTTTAGCAGAGCTAGTGTTTGATTTTATGGGTAGGTAGGACTGTGTAGCTCCCTCCATGCTTTTAGCATACATTGAGGTGAGTGCATTCTCTCAGCTTAATCTCCTCGAAAGGGAGAGCTCAGTCAACATTTAAAATTGAAATATTGAGTGAAATTTATGAAGTAAAAAAGTCACACATCTTCAAAAATTTGTTAATTACAAAGGCTGTTGGCAACATTACAACTTGATACTTAAAAGCAGAAATCCACTCTTTAGGAGAAGATCAGAGTTTGTCAGGACACACTATCATGCAGTCATTTTAATCTTCTTGAAGGTCTCTACTCTGCCTTCAGAAGTGATTGCATCTCTTTATTGGGATTTAGCATGTGATTTCAGAAATTGTTTCATCACTGTAATTTCAACTAACTTCCAGTTTAAAGAAAAAAGATGTGTCACCTTAATGTGGAAATAATTAAGTGGCTGTAACAGCCATTCATGTTGGAGAGTGGAAACTCCCTCTTATTTTTTCTTCTTTGTTCAAAGCAGCAATACAGCCCACTTTGTGAGTCATTCCATAATAGAGCTCTGCCCATTTTATCCAATTGCTTTTTTGCAGAGAAAATGAAAGGTGTTGTTAAATGTAGTGGTTGGGGCAATTCAGCTGCAACTGGGTGTTTATGGTTCTTTCCTGGGGTAGCAGTGCCAGTAGATGCTGGGGATTGCCAGCTTTCTCTCTGAGATGAGGATTTCTAACCTTCATAGCAGGAGTGGCTCCACAAGTTGCTCGGTTGTCTCACCTTCCTTGAACATGTCACGTGTGCATGAGGATTGCATTCCAAATAAATTCCCAGCCTGCTGCTGCTTCCCTCATGGGGAAGGAGAGATAGGGGTTCCTACTCTGCCAAGTACTCCAAATAAAAGGCTTCAAAAGTGCGTGCTGGGGGGAGATGGAGTTTAAACCTTTGTTAAATCTGTTTCTATCCATCATGTCACAAGGACTTATGGGAGAGGTCTCTTGTCAGTGGAGAGGTTCTCTAAATTTGATTACATTTGATAGTTAAAACAGTATTGCTCAGACATAACTGGAAACTCTTCAGAAAGAATTATTGAGTAATTTTTTAAATCTAATGCTTTTCTTCTGTCTCATTTCTTGAAATGTCCAGATACTGGCTGCTCTGCAGAAAGATAACCGGGAAATGGAAAAAGGAAGTCCTTCACTCAAACGTTAATGTTGGGTTTGCCTCCAGTGACTCCCAGGAAAAGAGCTAAAGTGGCGAAAGTATTGATTACTGTTTGACATGTATGAGCCTGCAAATCAAAGTGTTAGTTCAGAGTTATAGTTAGTAGTAGAATAGCCTTAAGGGGGAGAGAAGAAACGAGGGGGAGGAGTGAAAAAAAAAAAAGAAAGAAGAAAGGAAATTAGGGGATAAACCCCTTATAAATTAAACCTAGGCTTAGCCTTAAACTTTTAGTGGTATGAGCATATGCTGTGGAGAGCATTACACATTCTGTGCTTCTGATGAGGGCAGTGAGACAAAATAATATCAAGGGTTCGGGGTTTTCTAATTTTTTTTTCCTTTGGTGTTTTAAAAGACTGGACATTCAGCAATGTTGGTTGCTTTGACAGCTATTCCCCTGTTTCATTCTTAGGCAGGATATATTTCCGATACCCATAACAATAGCTGGATCTGGATTTTAGATAACTGGTGCTGGAATTTTAAATTATGTAAGGACCATTTCTTTAGAAATGCTTCTGATTTTATAGGCTGTGGGTCCCATTTACCAAAGAGATCGTGTAGACATAGAACTACATTCCTTTCTTTAATAAGAAAAAGTTAAGTAGAAAGTAAGCTTGGAAGAGAAGTCAAACTAGCAGTGCAAAGCTGATTATTCTTCGAGATGCCTTGGAAATTTATTTTTCCAATCTGGATTCATATAGGGGAAATTCCATCTATCAGGCTAGATTCCAAACTCACTAAGAGGGGTCTAGTATTAAGCTGGCATCATTTCCCAGTTGTACTGTCTTTCCTCTGTTAAAGCCATGGTCACATACTACTAAATGCATGTTGCCATGTGTCCCTCTCCTGGAGCACTGCTGTTTCGGGATGTTCTGGCCTACCAGCTACTTACTCCTGTGCCATGTGTCCAGTCATGGAGATAAAACTGTGGACTTAGCACATAAACCGAGAAATGGTTAAAAGCAATTTTGAGAGCTACTTTAAACCCAGCTTTGCTGACTGGCAGAACCGAGGAGGAAGGGTGGTAGGGGAGCAGTTAATGTTCGCCAGTGCTGCTGCTGAAAAGAAAAGGTTTTGTGGGATCTCCTGAAGCTGCTGCTGCTGCCACAGTGGGAAAGTTATGTGGAGCTGATCCGTAAAGTGACAAGTGAAAGAAGTTTATTGGGAAATGTGCCAGACATGATCAGGATAAGTACAAGCTGTCATTTCTGAGCGTTTTATCCGACCTCTGATACATGAGAGCAAGTTACAGCGGCAGCAAACTGCCGTTACATAAACCCCTCATACATCTCAGATCCTCTCTGCATTCAGGTGAATGTTGAAGGGCAAATCATGAGTGCTTCTGATTTACAAGAATGTTTATTGCATAGTGTACAGTGTAAAACCTATTTTATACTAATGATGACCATTGAAAAGGGAAACGTAACTGAAGCAATATTTGTGTTAACTGTGAACAGGCGTTTGTAAATCCTCCAGCTGTATGGTCAGCGGTTTCCCAGTGCTCTTCAGCTGGTTTATGCTGATTATTTTGGCATTGTCTGAATAAAAACAAGAAGAATAGTCACACACTGCTCAACTTAACATACGCTGTAAAGGACTGTGGGATATAATCAAAACACTGTCCTTTGGTACAGACATTATTTCTATGAGGGATAATTTGATTGTAATATTAAGAAGAGTGAGAACAAGATTCCCTGGTAAGTGAGGACTCATAAGCACTTTGAAAGATGTGTAATGCAAATGCAGTCTGCAAGTCCAATACCTCATTGACCTCTTCTCCTGTCCACTTTGTGTACCTGGTGTAATGGATGTGGTTTTTTGTTGGTCATCTTAATTCCTCCACAAGACATCACCTAGGTCATCACTTACTGAAAATAGATGTTAAGATATGATAGGAAACATGTTAATTCACTCAGAATTTGTACAGAATTTGTCCTCCAATGACTGGTACTTTTGTGCTCCATTGCTTTGAAGTGCAATAGAAAGCAAGAAGGTCAGTAAGTGGTTTTTATTACTTTTTCTATTACTACAACAAATATGCCTTTCCATGAAGAATACGAGAGGCCTACCATCCGAAACATTTGCACTATGCTTTTAAACGGTTTATTGAACACAGAGATCACTTTTTCCTCAATATACATGTTTAGGCGGTACTGTAACTGGCTTTGCGATTTAAGTCTTCATTGCAACTACATTTGTATTTTCTTTTAAAGCAAGTCTACAAGCGTGGCTCATTTGTCTGGTTAAAAATGCATTTTTTAGCTACTAGGTATCTTGGCAGCCATCGACAGCCTGTTCTTTTTCTCTTCTCAATAAGATGTTGAATGTAACTATGACAGTGGGCATAGTTGTGGGGAAAAGGCCTGCTGCAACACTTGTGCACTGTTTGTTACTTGCAAATGTAATTACTTTGTTTTGTGATTTGATCTGTTCTTAGAAGTTGTATATATTTTCTAAATGATTTCTTTGTGTATATAAGGTATGTTCTTTAATGAAGAAACAGCAATGCAATAAGGAGCTTTGCACAGTTTGTTTTCAAACAAAATACATGTGAAAAAATCACCTGCCTAAACATGCAATTATTTCAACTTCTCAATAACTTGATTTGAAGGTAACGCTTGAATTTTGATAAAAACAGAGATAAGTAGTAATGGCATAGAATTTCTTGCCACTGAGCTTTTCAAGTTTCTTGCAGTATACCAAATCTCTTAATTAGCTAATACAGAAATCTTTAAGAAATTCAGGGAATTGCGTAAAAAATTTGACAATTTTATTGTTCAGGTACTTGAAAGTATCTGTAACAAGATGCATGAGATTTTCTTTCATGGAGCAAATGCCCCCATCAAGCAAACTTTCTTTTCTTCATGGGTTTAAAGAAAAATAAAACTGCTGCAATACATCAAAAGTACCACTGTATGTGCAGCAGATCAGAGAAGCCAGAAAACTCCAACCAGCTTTGGGATTCTTTACAATCTGCACTTTATAATAAAGCAGTTTTGCAACTTCAATCTGCAGTCAATCATTAATGTTATTTCATTTAGTAAACAATTTCATTTGGGAAAAAAAAGGTACCTTGTAACAGCTTATTTTTGAATGTTTTAAAACAAGAATGACACATAGAGAAGTGCTGGTACATCTCGTGTACATCATGTTTAAATTGGTAGTTACCACGTTTGTTTTGTTTAGATACATGTATCAAACTGGAACTTTTTTCAACTGTAAATATATGGTTTTGTTAAATAAAGTCATGTAAAGTTATCTTAACTGTTGTCAGTGTAATTCAGATATTAAAAATTCCAGTACTTGTCTTTTTCTTCACAGGTGGCTTTAGCAGTTTATGTCTGTTCAAAAAGAGGACTTTGGGCCATTTGTGTGTTGAAGGTGGAGGACTTTTTGCTGATGCTTTCCAAGTTCCCATGTTAAAATATCTGTCAAATTCCCTAAGACATTCAGAAGATCTGATATTTATTGTGCCCATGATTTTATCCCTTTTCATACACCTTTCTCTGGACTAGGCCTGAGGTCTGACAAATTTATTATGAAAAATAGTTGTAAATACATCTTTGTGACATGCACAGAACTCAGGAATGCTTAAATACCTTATCCCGGCTTTGTTTGAAAAGACGAAATCTTAGTTTATTGTAAGTTTCATAATCACAAAACATTTTTGTGCTCAAGCTAAGGCAGTATTGTTTTACTTCTGACACAGCCATAACTTCAGAACTTGAAGTGGAGAAGATTCCTGTTGCTTAAGTGAAAAGAGGTTGAAGGACCAAATCCACGAGGGGAGAGAAGGCAGTACCTGTCAACAAGGGTACATGCGGAACGCAGGCACAGCCTTGGCTGCCATGGTTCTGGTTTGTCCACTGAGCAGCTGTCCCGCTTCCTTTTGCTGAAGTATCTCCTGATGTGCAGAATTAGAATGTGGAATCAGATTTGTTCTCTCTAAGCTGACACCGATTCGATACTGAAAGAGATTTATATTGTATCTGTTAAAGGAGTTGCACACATTTGTTCAAAACTAGATTTACTTTTCTTTACTTGTTTTCCTAGATAATAATTCCAAGTTTCTTCAGCCATGCTCAGCATGGAAAGAGGGATTTGCTTTCTGGCTTTTTATCTGAATTTCCCTGCAAGTAGGGGTCAGCCCAGCATAGCGACATTTCTGCGTTTCCAGCTGCTGCCTGAGCAGCTCTACCGTATCCACCTTTTCCTCAAAGTCCTGAAGCGCTGTCCCACGTTTCTGCTGCAGTTTGAGGTTGTTTCTCCCCAGGCTGGCTGTGGCCGGCTTTGTTTTGGCCAGGATGTCGCTCTCCTCTGACACCTTTCGACGCCCATCAGTTCAGCCTTTCTGCCTTGGCTTTCAGCTCCCGTTAACTCCAGTTTTTCCATGCAGTGGCTGAGAATATGGACTGTGTTCGATACCTTCTTTTCGAGCTCCAGGGTTTCATCACAGATAGTCGAGCTCTTTCTTCACGTGCTCAAAGTCCACGGAGCGTTGACCAGTTCTTTCTGAGCACTCAAGGTGGTTCCAACCCTTTGGATTTCACGCCCCAGCCTGATGTTTTCTGCGTGGACCGAGAGGCGTAGAACTAAAAGAAGAATCGCTCTTTATCTTTCTTCCTCACCTGCCCGGGGAAGAGGTGCTCCCGTTCGAAACGTCACAACAACGCTCAGGCTCCTCCCGCCGCGCTGCGCGGCCCCGGCAGCGCCTCCGCGCCCCGCCCGCG
>VZTF01007182.1:0-19949 GCA_013397755.1 Cnemophilus loriae
ATCTATTTTTGAAAGAACTCCTTCCAGTTCCCCAGGGTGGAACGCAACAAAGGGTCATGAGTCCAAGGATCACAAGAGAATTTCTGTACACTGTAGATATTGAAATCTGTCATGGATCAAAAAGTATCTAAGTTGGAAGGGAGCCATAAGGATCATCAACTCCAAGTCTCTGGTCCCTGCAGGACTACCTAAAACTAAACTACTAAAAGAGTTCCCTGGGGAACCTGTTCCAGTGACCAGCCAGTCTCTGGGTAAAGAACCTTTACCTAATATGCCATCTGAACCTCTCCTGACAGCCTCATTCCATTTGCTTGTCCTATCACTGGTCACCACAGGAATAGGACGAGGTCCAGATAGTGGAAATAATTAACAGTAAGTTTTTGAACTTTTTTTAAGATCTCCTCTTTGCCCGTGGTGTAGCCACAGAACTTACTTCAATGCTAAGGAGAGCCTCTGAATTTCTCAAGGGTGAAAATCTCCCTTCCCGCTTTAAATTTCACACATTGGAAAGATAAAGGTGATTGCACATTTTAAGGATGCAAGACTGAGGCAAGGAGTGTTAAGTGTTTATTGGCTTTGAAATAATCAATAGCGTGAGCTGCATAAGATATCTTTGCCAGAAAAAAAGAGAAAGATGGGCTTTTTATCCTGTCTTTTAGGCAAATGCAGATAGAGCCAGGGTCATCTAGTGAGCAAAAGCTTTGGTGTCTGTCAGCAGTGCTGGTGCAGCAGCATGCCCGTCCTGAGGTACCTTCTTCAAGGGAGATGCTTTAGCAGGCACAGCACAGCGTTAATACGTGCTGAAAATGAGAGTTATAGAGAGCCTACGTACAGGACTGCTCATAACAAGGCCATCCTAACATAAATAGGAAACCTGCAGAGGAAGGGAAAAGAAAAATCTCTCTCTCTATATTTTTTTATTTTAATCATGGGAATGTCTTTTATTCCTTCTACAATCCCTACTCCATGCACAATCCATCTATCTTCTACTTTCTGCAAGCGAGATGGCAGAAGTTAATATGAAAAAAACCCACCCTAAAACCCAAGGCCTTGCAGCAATACATAAACTAAGCAAGAAAAAATACTAAGAGAGCAAAAATCTTGCAGGTTTGTTTTTTTTTTTTAAACAAAGATTAGCTACCTGAAAAATGCAATTAATCTTTCCCTAATTGTTTTGTTTTGACATTCATAGCAGCTCTTTTTTAACTGAAACCCAGCATGTATATGTCCTCCATGGAACAACAGGTTGCTTTGCAGGCATTTTCTTCTTAGAAAAATGATGCCATCTAGGAAGCTAACATAAAAAGGCAAGAATTTTGCACTCTTCCATTTCCCAGACAATTGGAAGGAGACCACAAACACATTAATTGCTGGCTAAGAGAATAAAGCATTATTTTTAATTTAAAAGGAGATTAGTCTGGAATTTCACAAACCAGCTTCATAAGGAGGTTTAAATTAAAATAAAGTAAAAAGGAGCCTTCGAATAGCATTTTTTTGAGAAAGAGATTGATGTTGAATTTAATGAGATTAAATTCAGATTACTATAGGTCCACATGCTAATTATGAAGGTCAGATTAATTATAAAATCCTAAAACAACCAGGCTTCTTTATTTTGAAGCCTTGTCTTCTAAATTGTCTGATTCAGGCTTTATAAATAAGCTCACCTGGCTAATTCTAGTAAATGAAAGGGGTTTTGTCCACTGCACTGGAAGAAGCTAAGGGATCAGTCACTACTTGTGACTGGCAATATCACAGAAATCAGGCTTGAAAGACAAAAAGCATGAGAAAAAGGAACAAAAAGTACTTCAGACCTTCTCATGCATCAAGCAAGAAGGATGCCCTGCTGCCTCTCTGGGGCACAACACACACCTGCACAAGGAAGGCTCCCCTTGAAATCTGGCCTAGGGAACCTTACTACTACTTCTGAACTAACGAGTACATGTGACTAAAAGTTTATTTCTTCACAGAGGTTAATTTTCCCACGAAAGTAACGTTGGAGATAGAGTATACGTGAAATAAATGCTATTAAATACATACATAAAATTAAGACATGCTGAATTATAGTAAAACAAATTCCATACTTCTGCTCACAGGCTTTGAAGGCTTGCTTTATTCTAGTTAATGCAGAGAGTTTCTGTGAGTCTTACTCATTTACGACAAGCAAGAAACTTCCCTAAATAACAAGAAAGGGGTAAAATAGATTTTTGTCCTTCAAAAGATAAGTAGGAGAAGCTGGGCAGCATATTGGGTCACTACAGTACAGCAGATGAATATATAGTACTTTCAGTGCTCAAGGGAATAACCAAGGCAGGAGACCTTGAGAGCAGAATATTTCTGCCTAGTTTAGATTCCAGAGCAGAGTTAAAGCCACTTACCAGCCATCAGGTAAGCATCTGTCTCCTCAGAAGAATGCAACCCTCTCCCTCATTATTCTCCAATTACAGGTCATACACAATCTCATGGTTTTTTCCCAAGATTATGATTTACTTAACCACAAGCTGTTATACCTTCCCCCCTCTCCTCCATCCATCATAGACATTAATTTTAATTACCTCTTTGAGAATTAATTTTTTGAGCCCCTGCTTAGTTATGTTCAACGATAAAAGAATACAAACAACAGCAATTTCGCTCTGTGACAGTACATTTCAGAAGTTGTTAATGAAAGCAGTCAGGTAAACCTTGTGCAGTTCAGTCACTTCTTGAAATAGAAGTTTTCTTCTTTATTTTTCCGTGATTTCTGTCACTGGACATATTCACAAAACTGTAGGGGTTTTTCTTCCCTCATCTAAACTCCTTATAAAATATGGAGCTTTTAAAAAGTTTCTTTCCATAAAAGAATCATTGCAAAAGGCTAGGGGTGCTTTGGAACTTCTGTCGCTGGGCATTACAGGAGTTCCAGTTTTATTTTGTCTTCTAGAAACTGGTGTGTTCCCCCTTCCAGTTAGAGATACCCATTGTACATTAGCTTTGCCCTGCTAGCCCAAACCCCTAATATCAGAGTCAGTCTAATCAAGTAATGCAGAGTTGCAAAGGAAGAAAGAAATATTCCATAGCTTACTTACACAAGTCCTGAATCCTACAATGGGGTACTTCACAAAGGAGATTCAGAGTGTCAGCAGGTCTGTTTTACAGAGGAAACAAGATAACTAGGAAAATCTCATCTTGTTTAACAAGCAATTTCATTTTAAGGTACTCCTAGTCTCATTACAAAATTCCTTCTTAAAGAACCAGCAAAATTTGGTGCTGCCAATAGAGGCCACAATCCAACGAAATTACTGCTCTCATTCCCAAACCAGCCACAACAGCTTAAAGATCTGAGCACAGTGATCTGTGCAAGGGTGGGAGGAACAAACTCAAACATTCATATGGTGTTTTCAGGTGGAACTAGAATAGAAAAACAAATGATTTAAAGAAGAAATAAATTGGAATATTGAATATAAATAATATTCCACTGTACTGAACGAGTGAGCCCACTAAAGATTGTAGTTTTGCTGCATTGAAGCAGGGCACCATAGCTAACAGTGGTAACTTTGTAATGCCTCGTGAAGAAACTATTGATAGTCAGAACTGTCCTTCTAAATTTATTTAGCCACTGAAATACTGTGACTTTTTCAGTTTATGAATATTTTTAAAAATACCTGCAGGAGCAAGACAAATAGATTAGTAGCAGAGCTTCACTGCAAAATACAGCATTACATTTAGTATTTGGACTCTCCTATGGCCACCTGTCATGAAACATGCACTGCATCCTCTGCCTCTAATCACACACCAGGGTGGCAAAAATCCAAAGCAATGGGAACATGCTGAAAGATCATTTTTTCTCAAAACAAAAAGTAGTGTGAATATGTATAGCCACCTTCATTCAGCCTACAGTAAAATCCTTTTATGGACCACAAACTTGACTTGAACTAATGCGTATTTTGAACTGGGGCAGTGAATGCAATTAGTAACTAATAGATTCCTTTAAATTCCAGGAATTCAGTACTAGTCAGGAAAACATTGAATAGATTTGGCTTAGCATTCATTTCCCTGACATAACAAATAGAGTCAAATGCAGGGAAAACATTTCAGGAGCTGCGGTTCAGCTTCAGAGGTTGCCATGCCCAGCTGAGCAGCTTGCCCACCTCCTCCTCTCCAAGGCCACAGCTCTCCTTTGGAGCACTTCTGAGGGGAAACCATTTCTCAGGCTAAGCCTACAAATTGCTTTCAAGCTATCTCTCCTCCCTCTGGAGTCATTAATTGCTAATTAATACTTGGTCTATTTATCATCTTGTCTGTTCCTCCCCCAAATAATCTGTTTCTTCCAAAAAGCTATGTCCTAGCACAGGGTGGCAAACCCTGCCCCTCAGCCATGCTCCTCTCCAGGAGATGCAGCCCTGATGGCTGTAGATGCTCTCAGTGTCAGTAGATGTCATTTAAGAACAAATGCTGTTGAAACTGCAGGAATTTTGGATCTGCACACAGAAAATATGCAGCTCAGTGTAAGGAACAGCCAGCCTCTTTCCAGCATTGCTGCTACAAATTTCAGATGCATCAGCGTGCAGATGGAACCCACGGAGACATCTTTTAAATAGTTTAATATAGAAAAGAGGTGAATTACTATCAGTATTCCTTTACAAGTGTAAAAACTAAAATTTTAAATTGAATTGTTGACAGGATCTTTTTTCTCTAATGTCACAGCAGGATTATCACACAGTAATTGAAATGCTGAAACTGAAAAAAGCCTCTGGAATATGAATGGGGGAAATCCTCCCTGCCCTAAGGGAATGTCATGGGTTAACCCCTGTAGGCAGCTCAGCCCCACGCACCCACTCCTTCACTCACTGCAGGGGGATGGGGAAGAGAACCAGAAGGGTAAAGTGACAAAAATCATGGGTTGAGATAAAGTCAGTTTAATGGTTAAAGCAAAAACCTTGTGCACAAGCAAAGCAAAACTAGGAATTCCTTCCCCATTTCCTATGAGGGGACAGGTGCTCAGCCATCCCCGGGAAAGCTGGGCTCCATCCTGCCTAGTGACTTGGGAAATGCCAAACACCATCACTCCAAACGTCCCCCCCTTCCGTCCTTATTGCCTAGGGTCTTTTTCTTCTTAAACATGATTACCATGTGGTCTGGGATATCCCTTGGGTCACTTGGGGTCAGCTGTCCTGGCTCTGTGTCCTCTCCCGGCTCCTCGTGCACGTCCAGCCTCCTCCCCAGTGTGTGGGGTGAGGAGCAGAAAAGGCCTTGGCTCTGGGTAAGCACTGCTCAGATATAACAGAAACATCCCTTTATTATTAAAGTGATTTTCAGCACAAATCCAAAACATATCCCCATACCAGCATTTCTAGCCTGAACTTCTGCAGCAGCAGATGTTGAAGGAAACGAGAAGTACTGTTGTCTATTACCAGACAGACACCCTTTATATCATCCTTACTTTGTCACTTCTCCTCCTTTCTGTACCCTGCCTCAACTGTGCAGGTTGAACAGCAAAATGGTGTTCCTTAAAGGCAGAACAGAAAGCTTTTATCTGGTCTATTATGCTGTGCTGTACTTTAATTCAAGCTTTTGAGGCACTGCATGACTGAGAAAGCAGTGTGGGAAAGGCTTTGGAGCCAATGGCACTGGAGTTCTACTGACAGGGTTGCTAGCAAGGATATCTGTGAATTGATGGCTTCATTCTGGGTGCCCTTAGAAGTTAACTAATATTTATTTGAGTGGAGCAAATGAGATACAGCTGTACGCAATGCTGACATGCTAGGAAAGCAAATTATTGGGCAATCCAGTTATTAAACTCACTAATCATGTTCAACTGAACCACTTCCACAATGAGTTTGGAAAGTGCTCCCTAGTCTATCATATTGCTAGATTGGTTCAAGCTACTCCAATTATTTCCAGAAAGATTTCATATTTTGAATTAATATTTTCTTAAAGATTTCTAGAACATATAGCTGAAATTCCTTCATAGTTTGAACTCTGCAACCGAGCACAGGCTTTTCTCTTCAAATTGCTATTGGAGACCTAGACAAGGCTCACTAACAGAAGCAGATGTCAGCTTGCAGCTATTAGCAACAAGGGCAGTTTTAAGACGAACATATGTTTGCATATTAAAGATGGTACAGCACACTTTTTATTGGCAGTAAGATTCTGCTTTTGCAAATACCACTGACAGAAGAAACATCTACTGCCCCAGTAAGAATCCTATGAACAATATTCCATATGCCAGTAGAATGACATCCAAGTTGAGGGAAAATTTACATATTGCCATTAAAGCAAAATTGGCTACAACCAAAGGTTAATGAAATAACACAATCACTTCATTTTGCAGCTGCTCCTTAGAGTTAACTAGGTTTTATTTCAGAAGAAATAGAGAAAGAAACATACATGTTCCTCTCTGCCTTTCACTGTAAATTTTAGTTTGGAAAGACTGAACAATACTTACCAGGATGAGGTTTTATTAGACATTGTTAGGGAGAACTTGAAGCATTAGTAACAAAGTTTATGTCCTTTCTAACTTCCTATCCTCTTTTTTAGAGTAGAATAATGGGCAAAAAATGTCAGTTAGAGACCTATTTCATTTAGGTTAGCCTATGCTGAACATTTAGGAGTAATCTGAATAGCTCCAGCAGAGAGCTTCATTATTTATGTGACAGCCACAGGCAGAGCCTGAACCGAGATCGTATCATGCTATCAGCTGTACCATCATAAAGTGAGATAAAAGTGTCTTTGGCCAGAGAGTTTATGGGCTAAATTTGGGCTATAATCTGGCTCGTTTTTGGATATTTTAAAAAAAGGAAACAGTCTAACTGGTTGCAGTGGAACTTCTGTATTGTACCTGGTAATACCATGATCCTGCTATTACCCCTAATAAGTTTGTGCTCTGTAAAAAGTGGGTGAACCTTCCCTACACAGCTCTTGATTCAAGCTGGTGAGCCAGCTTTGCTGTCCTTTTTCTGAGGCCAGGCTGGCATTTACAGGGACACCAGGCTGCCATGTCACCTTGCTGGCCTTGTTTCTGAACAGAGGCTGTGTAGGTGCTGTTCCAGTGCACTCATGTGACCCAAGATAGTCACAGCTCCCCCGACTGCTTCAGCAAGAGGCTCAACGTGCTGTGCAGCCCCTCCCGTCAGGCCCAGGAGGAGTGGGAGGCATCCCCGTGGCAGTCACTCAAAAGTCATTGAGCACAGAAGGATAAAGTGATGCTGCCTCATTCCCAGGCAATGGCACAGTCTGTGCAGCTGACAGTCTGTGCCTGCTCTGTGGGTGCAGCAGGCAAACGACGGATGAGGACAGCAGACAGACAGGCATCATGCCACACATGGAATTTGAATCCAGTATAAGCATCATGGAGTTCAGGAAAATCATGTCTCTCTAGAAGACTCATCAAATTATGAACAAGTTGAAGTTTGAAAATTGCATCTTTTTCTTGGAAGGAAGAAACCAAGAAGAAACCAACGTCATTTCTCAGTAACAGTGAAAGTTCCCAGAATGGTATCTTCTGATGATCTGATTACGTATCAGATGAAACTTATAATTTGGGAAAAATCATCAATGATATCCTATGGCTATATCAAAACTGAATATATCAAATGACTATTTTACTCCATTATTTCCATTTTGGAATGATTGTCCCATAGGACCCAAGATGGCAGAGGAAATACACACAATGCACAGTGAGAACTCAGCAGGATCAAGTAGCATCCACTGTCATTGTTAGTGCCCACCACTTACACAGATAAAAAAGTGTTCTTTGATATATTTCTCTTTTTTTTACCCTAAAATTTAAAAAGTTGAATAGTAAATAGCAATACCTACATCACAAAACAAAACCCAAAGAGTGTTACTTTTCATTAGAACTACTTAAGTTCTGAATCTTTTCTCTTCTGCTAATAAAAGAGTGTGCTATGGCTCACTACATCCAGTGCTAAACTCAATGGTTTGAAGAGGTATTAAAGTCAGCCTTATTTTTATTTGCAGCCTTTAAGTCTTAAAAAACAAAACAAAACAAAACAAAACCCTTTTTATTTCAATTATACCAGAACTTTTTAAGGCAATATGTTGCACCACTTGCTAGAAACTGTTTTCCTTCAGTGCTTACGGAAGTCTGATGTGGTCAAAGAAATACTCAGACTGATTAAAAGCAAGCTGCTCAAAATGAACCACTCACAGATGTCTCCTGCAAATCTGATTTGACTTAGATTTGTATGCCAAAATACAAATTTCTGGCAATACCCCTGTAAAATATTTCTATTGTCATCCACTTCAAACTTTAGATAGTTATATTTAATACTTTTATAGAAAAATAGAGATGGTACAAAGTTATTATCCAATGACTGCACATACTATAAGCATTTAGATATTCTACCACTTTGTTCAGTTTACAGATTGATTAAAAAAAATTTAGAAAGTAGCATGAACAAAACAATAAATCCCAAAAAAGCTTATCTGAGAAAGGTCGAATTTTTCCAATTCTGGTCAAGATTGAAAAGTACATCCATTTTTGGTATGTTACTATAGACAGTACTCTACTGTAGAAAAGTAGGGATTCCAAAGAGGACTGTTGCACCCTGGGGAACTGACACAATTTAATGATTGGGACACTTCTCAGTTTTTTGCATTTAACCCATCTCATTGTTCTAACCTGTACTGTATCCTCTTGTAGAGGTACAGCTTCACCTTGATTTTTTTTTTTTTTTTTTTAAGACTAGGATTCCTATACCTCAAACTTCACAAACCATTTTTAGAAACTACATCATCAGAAAATCCTTAGGACTTTCAAATTCAAACAATTAGAGCATAAAAGTATTTTTTTCATTTTCCACCAAAATACAGTTAAGCAGTTTTTGTGATTTGTGACAGGTGCCTTTCTATTTTTAATTGGGTCCTGGTGCTCTGAAGAAGCAGAGTTGCAACAAGCTGTAAGAATCGTGTTGACAGATGAATGTACATTAACAACCCAGTGAATTTAACTTATTTTCACTAATGGAGCTACAGCCAATAAGGCACAGGTGGGACACATGTTTCTCATGTCAGGAGCTCACCAGCAGACTGACCACCCTAAAGAAGCTGTGACTTCCCTTCTGTGTAAGCCCCTGCATCCTCATCCATCCTCCCCCAGAAGCTCAGTCTGCTCCACAACAGCAGTTGTGTAACCTCAGATCAGATCAGCTGAGTGGGATTGTGAGAAAGATCAAGAAGAAGCCTCGTCTGGGGCCCCCATGGCACAAACCTCCCTCCAGCATCTCAGGAACTGCCCTTTTCCTCAGCCATGCTGAAAGCATGCTTAGGTGTAGGCAGCTACCTACCTCTCTCTTTAGCTACTTGACCTGAATTCAGGTGGACTTTATGAGCATTTTTGGGTCTGCCAGCTGCATCCCTGTTCACTGATGGCTCTGCTCTGCCTGCCTTGGTGCTGCCCTTGGCTCCCTTTGCAGAGACTCTTTTGCTGTTCCCTGACACCTTGTCCATGAAGGAAACAAATGATTCTTCACTTCCCTTACCAACAAGAATTCTCATTTCATTAGAAAGAGTTCATTAAAACCTGAAGGAAAATCTATTCCTTTTTTCTTGCTCAAAACGTCCCTCAACATTCTCCTGACAACCCCAGAAACAGGGCAATTATTTGATTAATATTTTCAAACTGAACTTGGAAGTGCAGCAAACTTCATTTCACACACAGAAAACTATGATCACAGAATAAATGCATCTGATGTGATGGCAAATTATCCCAGACTTCATCCCAGAGGCTGGAGATGGCCAGTTTGCACAGCCTCCAGGAGGAGGGACTGCTATCCACTGCTGTGCCATACGGGGCTGGCAGCAGCTTTACCCAGTTCAGCGCATTCCCACCCATTCTCAGACTCTTCTGAGCACAGGTGCACCAACAGGACAGGGGTAAGCGGTTACCAGACTTTGCAAGTGAAGGAACATCTCTTTTAATTCCAAGCAAAAGATAATTTTGTAAAATTATCTTTAAATGTACTTGAGGTTACATTTTGGTCCTCATTAAAAACAGCCACAGATTTCTGTCAGCTCGGATAGAAAGAGAACTTCAGCCACAGCAAGATCTATTACAATGCCTTCAGAACAGATGCTTTAGTAGAAGTATTTTTTAAAACTATATCATGAGGCCTTCTCTCAGTTACATATATCATCTTCCTGACATTAGTGCTCTGAGCAGAGCTCCTCAAATGTAAAATGTGATGCTTTGTTAAGGAGTAGTAAAGTATTAAAGCAAATTTGAGTGTTATAAAAGTTATCTAAACCCCAGTTTATTTTGCAGAACATTTTCACTTGTAATTCGGCATTCAAATGTTATTTTCAATATTGATGAATGAAACTGGTGATTTTTTTTTTTTAATTTATCATAGCTGCTGGTATCTGAGGTAGCTCAGTGTTGTGATACTTCTATTTGCTGAGCACAGCATGGAACACCTCATGAAGGCACAGATACAATTTGCCTTGTGTGCTGAACAATTCCACTACGTATATATGCTGATTTTAAAATAGGCTATGATCCCCTGCGAGTTTTTAGGGAGCTCTGCATATTCCTGATTTTTGCTGGCAAGGTGTATATCTATCTGTTCTTGGCCCCTGGTTCCTTAGCAAGGGTTCTCAAAGGCCGTGGTTCACTACCATGAAATTGCCTTGCACATCAGAACTAAGTTTGTCAGATGACAGCCACTGGATTAATGAAAAATCTGCACTGGATGCTCCTCACATTTCAAAAGGTAGATGAGAGGGAGTTAAAGAATCTGGATCATCCCAAGCAGGGTCACTGTATTTAGGAACATATCCAAGTCTCAAAATGGTGAATATGATCATCTTTTCACCCGAGCGTTGACCCAGGATTACAGGAGTACATCATGTTTCTTTTAAAAGAATAAAAATTACTGAACTGCAATTTTGATGAAATCTGAACTTCTTTAAACTGCTGCTTATGAAGTTGCTTTGACCTACTGTGTAGATAAAACTAAAAGCTATAGATACGATCACAATGTTGTAGAGAAGACTACATTAGAGTAGTTTGGGATTTGTTTGGGTTTTAAGTATTCCATTCTCCAGCAATATTGGACAGTGTTGTTCCACTCAATCAAACAAAACAGTAAAAGACTTATCAAGTGCACAGCCTATTTTGTTAGGAATATTTAAAAAGCAAATTATTCAATATCAGTCACTCCAAATCCATCTAGCATCAAGACCTTCTAAAAAATTCTAGCTATGAGTAATTTAATAATTGTATGACATTTTTCAGCAGCTTAATTATTCAGGTGAAAATATCCAAAACATGTAATCAAAGGCAAGTTATAAAATGTGTTCCCACGTGCCTTTTGAGCATAAGACAATTAGAATAAATGACAGGAAAATGTTTGCCTCATTTATCACTGAGAGCATTCTGTTGCTACAATAAACATGAGACCATTTAGAAGATTATGTGAGACAAAGTCCTGTAAAACTCGGTGCAATAAAAAAAAAATATTAATTGAGAAGTCATACATGAGAATGCTTTACCTTGAAAAAGCAGTCTCCTGAGACCTTATTAAGGCTAGAAAACCCAGGTATCTGCATGAAGTCAGTAAGCACATCCTGTTATATTTTATCACAATCACACTGGTAAGAGTTACTGCTGAAATTTTATACAACAGCAAAATCAAGACGTATGGGTCTTTAGGGTCCAAGGGGCAAATAGAAATGTAATTAGTTTGGAACACTGTCAGTATTTTGTTCTTTTTCTTGATGAAAAGTGTCTTACAGAAAAAATGTTCCTAGGATGTCTCTCTCATTTACGTTCCTAAATAATAAAAGAAATTAGGTTTTAAACAATAGCTTAAAAAATAAAAATATTTCAGCTCACTGGGAAATTTATTACCTTTCCATCTGGTATCTTTATAATTTGCCCATTCATCATAAATAAAACAATATACAAAAACTTGACTAAGTAATTAAACAATTGCTAACAATAGACAGCTTCAACAGTGGAAGTGGTAGCATGTCTTAGACACATTACATTTGTGCAGCAATTTAAGATTTCTTTTTTTCTTAATATTCACCTGGGATTTGGTAATCAAAAGTCTAAGAGTGTTCATGTTCTCAAAGAAAGCTGTGGAAGCACAATGTGTTTTCTTTACAGAATAGGAGTGGATGAGGCTCAGTGAATGCGAAAGAATATACATGGTACAATTTGTGTACTCCAGAGCCAGGGCTGATTCTTTCTTCTAAAGCACTCAGAGCTCTGCCTGGCTTGAGAAATGGCAGCCAACATGCTTGAACTTTAAAGAAATTTCATTTTTGCTCTATATCAGGCCCCTAGACCTTGTGGCTACATTGGGTCTAATCTAAGACTTACTGTATCTCAGGTCAAGAACAGTCTCTATATGAGGTTCTCCAACCCTCGACATTTCTTTTTCCCCCCAGAAAAAAGTATTTATGCACTGAATAGAACAAAAACCAAAAAACCCACAATCTCCTGAATGCAATCATCCCACTTCTCTCAGCTAACTGTGTACATCCCAGCACAAGCAGCTGTCACATTTTCTTTTGTAAGTGTAACTGCATCTTTAGTTGTTTCAATGTTTTTGGAAATTTGCCCTTAATTACTGTTCCTCTTTTGTATTCCCCTTTTGTCTTCCAAAGTTATTTCTTCTCAACTTTTCTATCTCTTGCATCAAATTGAAGTTTCTTGGGACAAAAAGAATAAAAATACCGTAATGCCTCCTGAAGGACTTCTTTGGGGTATCAAGTAAAAAGAGAATAACAAATAAGCAAATCACTCCCTTCCAGATCATGGCTAAGTCTATTAATTTTAACAGTTGGACCTAGAATTGTGCATGTCTCTCTTGTTGTACAGCTCCCTCTGCATACCTGTTTTCAGAACTGACATATTTCAGAGAAGGCAGTGATGTTCATCTTTGCATGTGGTTCCTGCTGGGTCAATTGTCCCATCTGTAAGTCAGTAGAACAAACTCTTCAGTGTGAAGAGAGATAAACAACACATTTTGGGGCTATTAAAATAGTTGTTCACCTCTATCATGTGTTACCAACTTATCTGAAGCAATGGCAACAAAAAAAAAAAAAAAAGACTGAACTGCCCAAACTATTTTGCTCACAAATGCTCAACTATGCTTGATTTTTTTCTAAGCAAAACCAAAACCTGCATAGGAGTGGGAACTCCTGCCAGAATGTGCTTCATTGAGTCTATTGAAATGAGACATCAGGGGGTTTTCATCAGCAAAATTAGTCTTATCTCAAAGATTCACCTTCAGAATAGAGAGGAGTATTTTTAGTTCTAATTCTCAGTCAGTGGCTGTCACTCTCTTACTTTCATTGTGTTGAGAAGACATTCGGTTTATTCTTGCACTCTTTTGTCTCGCTCTTTGCAAAACACTGACAAGCTGTGTGGGAAGCAGCAGCGAGAAAATGAAGGAAAAAGCCTACAACAAAAACCCACCACAAAAAGCCAAACTCACAAAAAGCCCACGAGGTAGACAACATTTTGGCTTAGACTTAAAATCTTGGGGTCAATGGAACAGGTCTGCCTTGGTGAAACTCCCTGGGAGATCTTAGTCAAGCAAACAAAGCAGTTAAGTAGAGTTTCATGTCAAGATTTAATTCAAGCAGAGTCTCTGCGGTTGTTTCGCTGGAAGGGAAATAGTTCTGCTTGCAAAGAGCAGCCTAAGAAAACCTCTAGTTCACACGTTAAGGTGTTGTCCCAGGTACAGTGGCTCTGCAGCAGACAGGACTCATCTGCCCCAAACTCATACCTCCTAGGCAGAACAGAATTTGGTTTCTATTATCCTACCAGAGCCTTAGGGAATGAAAAAGTTTCTTTCCAAGTGTATTACTACTGGCTTCAGAGGAGCAATAAAGGAAAGGATAAATCTGACTTATTGTCATCAGTTATGATGGGGATAGTGCCATTCTCATCTGCAGCACTTGAGTCACAGCCTATCACATGCTTTCCATCTCCTGAAGAAGCAGGAGATGATTCTCTTGACAAAGCACTGTTTCATTTCTCTCCACTACCCATGGCCTGAGATGAAATTGATCAGTCAGGGTAACAGACCATAACCAGAAAGTAAGGAGTTCTAAACATGGAAAACAGATTGACGGGCCAATAAATAAAATAACTTTATATCCTAAACCTCTATCAACCAGAAGGATATAAAAACCCTTCTTACTTTGGTTTTCCTTTCCTTAATTTTTTTAAAATCTCTCTGCAACAGGGGGAAAAAAAAAAAACCAAACAAACAGCATCAACATAACCACAGCAGCAAATGTTTGTAGAGAAACAAAGACAAGGAGATCCCAGACTTTTGCAAGCTTCTCACTGGTCACCAGCGCTGTAATTTTTGCAGCTTTAAATTCCCACAAGTACAATGATACATTTGTATCTGTATACTGTTCCCTGTAAAGGAACAGTGTCTGATGTATCTGGTACTGTCCCTTCTGTGCCTCACCTGCTCCACTGTCAGATCCACTGTGACTATGACAGGCTCCTTATTGATTGCATAAACATCATGCAGATTGAAAAAAACATCAAGGAATTGCAATCCATAACGTGTTGCAGAGTGGTGTGGGAAACAGCCTGCTTTATATATAGCTGAACTCTGCACTCCCACCGAAGAGCAATGTTTCATGCTCAACTTGTGCGCCTGTAAATAACACATTATGAGGACCATGGAAAGGCAGCCCAGCAATATTAGAGAAAAAAAAAACCCAAACAAGCATAATGAAGAGTCTTAAAATTCACTCTCAGGAAAAAAAAAAAGGTCTATTTTGGGAAAAGGACAGTAATACTTAAAAATTCAACAAGCCAACATTAAAACACGTTTCAAAATATTACTCTTAAACCCACAGCATTTACCAGCAGCTACCACACTGTGGCATCCTATGATAACGCAGTATTTGACTGTGTGTTCAAAAGAAATTAACATCCAAAAGAACAGAAACACGCCTGATAATCTACTGCAAGATATGTGGATAAATTCTGACCTTTTAATAGCAACGAACCTAAGATGGTAGATTTTTCTTCTCTCAGAAGGCTGGTTAAATTGTGTTTTAATAAGAACATTTAATCTACGATCTTTGCAGTTGTCTATAAAATGCTTTAAAGTTCTCAAAAAAATAAAAAAAATTGTCCAGGGTGTTGACAATGAAAAAATTCCTAGTTAAAAGGACGTGGAAGATTACTCTCCATGTAAAGTTCATGTGGCTGTACTGAATTATTCCAATATTTCAGTGGTATATTACTCATGCTACTGTCTGCAGTTTTATTCTAAAATAATAAGCAGTATTTTGTTTTATCTTTGTAAAAAGAGAACTTATTTTATAATCAAAGCAGAAATATTACTGCATTTTCTGTATACAGAAGTCACTAACATTAGCTTAGATACTTTATGGTGGATGTTGAATGGTGCTAGAATAAATTGAAAATCTTCTGAAATTATGCAGCACAGCTCCATTAATACATAAAGATTTTATCATGATTAATGGTAGTTTAATGCATACTCAAGGAACAAAAAATAATTTGTCTTGCAAAATGGGTTACCCCCTTGTCAGTTCAGGAGACTCAATTTTGCTGTGACCTTCCAATAAATGCAAGTGAGTCACAGGTTCATTAGCCACGTTCCTTGTATGACCTAGAAAAATACAATGGAACTCCAATTATCAAGTCCATCACTGGTGTGTTACAAAGCCTTTTTCAATTTCTGGGCTGAATGCAGTCATGGAATGAATATTTATTGGAACAGGCAGAATTGGATATATATTGGAACAGGGAGAACCACCCAGTTCAGTCTTCTGGCTTTTCAGTCAGGTGCCAGAACATCAGTTGTTCCAGATCATTCATTTTGTTGCACGTTATTCTTCACAAAGAGACATAGGTATGTACACTTCCATTTTTAATGGAATGGTCTTTACTGTAAGCCAGCTGACAGAGTGTTCTGTGATGCTTTCAGAGGACTTGGACTGTGTAGAATCCCCCTGCACCTCAACACAGCAGGTCTAAAAAAGTCACAACCTAAGTCTTTTGTTACAGATAAAGGTTTGAAGGCTGGATAATTTGGTCAGGCGGGGGGTATTGTTATCTCAAGTGCTGTAGATGGTTATCACAGACCTACGAATTTGTTATCTCAGCTGGAAGAAAATTACTTTTTGTAAAATGGCTTGTCTCAGCCATCAAACCTAGCGCAGTGTGGATTGAGACAAGGAGGGCTGACTAGACTGTAGGAGGAGCACAGCTAGATCTGGCACCGAGAGTTTGGAAATGTGACATGACACATTGTACATGTGCTGCAAAGTGGCACGATGGCAAGTTGGTTAGCCTGGAAAATAGAAACCTCTTTCCCTGACACCTTCTTGACATCACATCATGAATAGCTATTAAATTGCTTTTAGGTTTATTCAGTGCACTCAGCAGGTAGACAACAGAAAGGATAAAAGATTGTGTGCCGAATTAGACACAATGATCCTTCTCCCAGTGTGTGAATGATCCCTGAAACTTGCTCTCTGATGAAATACGAGGTCACTGAAAACTACCCCAGCCAGCTTCGAACATAAAATTAGGTTCAAAACAGTGCATCTGTAGTGATGAGATGCTCTGCCCAGACTAATAAAATACACATGCTCAGGATCACTTCAGTACCTCCCCTACAGCTGTAGTGATTTACATCTCAGCCTCCAGGGGCTGGCAATTTCCTCAGGGATCCTGATTTCAGCACATTGCTTTGATAAGCCAGAGGAAAAAAACATACCCCAAACACCCTACTCTCAGCCCTGGAAAAAACAGAAGTTCGAATGTATGAGAAAGAGCTTTTTCAATGGCACAGAAAAATGTCCTAAAACCCCACTGAGCCCTGGGAAAAGGTAACTCAAGTATCTGCCTACACCACAAGCTTCTACATGATTTTGGGGTTTTTGTGCCAGCTGGGGTAACCAGAGCCACAAAGATGGAGCAGCCTGGGAGCAGATCTTACAGTGACCATCAGGACAACTGCTTCAGTGTCTTGATCTACTGGGATTACTAAAGCTCACGTGAACCAAAATGTCTCTCTGTTCTCCATGTTGTCAGTAAGGTATCTTGAGGCAGGATATATCCATTGGCCTCTTTCGCCCGTGTGTAGAGAAAGTGGCTCCTGGCAAGTTTTTCCCCCCCTTGATTACTGTATTCAATATTCCTCAGTCAATGAAGGCTGGATTTTTCAAAGACATCCAAAGATCTATAAAACCTAGAAAAGATTTTAAAGAAGTTCTCAAAGTGAGGTGCCTTCCCAAACTTGGATCGTTTTTCTGTAAGGTTTTTTATTTTCTTCCTCCTTACCTTCTCTTATTCCTTTACTTTCTTTCTTTATGTTTCAAAACTTTGTTACACTCACTTAACAGCGGTATATCCCCTAAATGCATCCCAGAGTCTTTATATTCAAAAGGGGGAAAAAAAACCATAGTCACTCCAAAGCTTTACCTTAGAAAAAACCTCAAATATCTAAAAAACAAAGTTTGAGAGAACACTTTCCACCATCAGGTCATATGGCCACATTCTCCTACTCATGCCCAGTGAAAACTGCCTTCAAATGATCTCACTGGTTTAAAAAAAAAAAAACCTAAATTACTGTCAAGAGTAAATAGATTCAGGCAGCAGGAGGTGTCTCTGAATTCAGACACTTTGTCCCAGCCACAAAGCCATTTCTTCTTTTTAACTTGACTGTTGGTTTTGGTTTGTTTTTTGAACAGCAATCATCTTGATTTACAAGTCTGAATTTTAGTGCATGCATAAAAATATTAACCACAGTCAGAGAAACAGGAACTTTACTTCTATGTGCTCCCCTTTTATCTATTACATGTTTAAAAAAACCCACAATAGCATAACCACAGATAATACGGTTACACCAGCTCTTTCAATGTTGAGAAATTCAGAAAAAAACCAAAACCAAACAGGTTCAAGATATGATTTCTTTATCAGAAGGAGGGATCTGAAAAGAATCAAAAATACATTAGGAAGGGTGACATGTTCGGTAAATTGGAGGCAAGACAATTCCTGTAAATCATGTTATATTAAATTTAAAGCTATCCAGGATATAGACAACAGACTGCTCTAGCTGGGCTCCTTAGATTGACATCAATTAAGACTGTGTATTTATTTTTTCCTCTTGCTCCTAGAATATGTCATGTCTTTCAGCTTTCAATTTTTTTTTTCCAGTTGAGGAGGGAGAAATAATCAATGATTATATCAAGAAGAAACATTCTACCTTGCAGTCAGAACTGTACTTTGAAGAGAGTAGTTCTTTAGGTAGCTCCAAAAATTCTCTATTTTGCTGACTTTGTCTCACAAGAAGCAAATAAAATTTAGCAAACCAGTGAAAATTTTAAAGCTGAGCTGTTACTTTGAGAAACTTTGTGGAGAAGACAAGACATTTGTGCCATAGAACTAAGTAACCTTTCAGTGTTTATTGTCAGGGAAATTTAAGTATCCATAAAAGAACTAAGACTACCTTGTGGCTGAGGTGAAACAAACAGGTTCTGAAGCAGTCTCCAGCAGAATAGGTGCCAAAAAATTTTGTTTTGGTTCAATCCTCTTTGCCAAGTCAGTAATTTTTTTGTCAGGATCTGATCAGTAACAGACAAAATGTTGGTATTTGATAAAATTCTTAGCACAGTCCAAGTGACACAACAGCAACAGTGTCTGTGCAGAGATCACTGCTCAGGCACATTAGTAGGGGAAAATAGGAAAAATATTAGCCAATGACCCTTGCACTGCCTTCCTAAACCATTCAAGGACAGGCATGATTTTACCTGAATAAGAGAGAGTTTTGTAGCTTTTCCTCTCTCAGTCCCAGGCAGTAGAAAGTAGTCAGTAACATAAGCAGAGCACAGGAAATCCCCTAAACAATCTCAGCCTGCCTGCAAACTGGCAAGAAAGGCAGGAATACCACTGGGCTTCCCTGTATGGCTCAGGGTGCTCAGGAGAAGAGCACAGGACGCTGACAAAATGGCAAACTCTGCAGAGTCTTCAGCCCTCTGTGGTTTTCCCATAGCAGTGATCTTGCCCTGCTAACCCTGGATCTCATTGAGGGGACACCCCAGCATCACCATCCCATAACCCAGCAGCACCTCATTCATAACCTGGGACAGACTGGAGGAGCAAACACAGATTACTGAACATAGCAGACCACACAAGACCACTTGAAAACTTACAAAGATTACTGAGAGAAAAGAAAAGCTTTTTAATCCAATCTAGGAGTCTTTTCTCTCTTGCTTTAGTCAAATTATGGCTTCGCTCAACTAATCCCATTTCTGAGTTTCCAGCCCAGTCACCAAATCCATTCCATCCAGGAAAGATTTTTTAAAATTTTTTTTTTAATACTCCTACCATTTATTGCTGACATTGTGCCTATTTTCAATTGTTCTTTGGTTGCTTCATGCATTACCACATTTCTGGACATATACAAACTAAAAATTTACAAAGGAATATAGTTAATAGCCACATTCACATTTTCAATGATTTAAAAATCAGTTAGAATAGTGCCAACTGTGAGCAACAAATCCAGATTCCATTGCATCATCTTGGGAGATTCAAAGTAAATGTTATTTCAAAGTCATTGCCTGTAGAAAATACAAGCTTTTTATTCAGTTCAGGTATCATATGATTTAATGGAGCAAAAAAAAAAAAAACAACAAGATTTGGGCTAGTATTATTTAATCACTTTAATATTAAAATATGAATGGAAAGAAAAGGAAAATTAGGAGGCATCTCTACATGAATGTCATTGACTTTCCTGTAGACAACAGGAAGCCTTTTTTCAATATTCCTAAAAGACAGCAATACTAAAGTCTTCATCTGAAACAGTAATAGACAGATGCAAAGTTAAAAAGCCAGCACAGGATTTCATTATGTCCCAGCTGCTCATTTTGGGTCTCCTCATATTAATCACTAAAACTGATGGGAGAAAGAAAAAGTTAAGACAGTTCAACCAAAA